>MBAC02007367.1:0-10387 GCA_001712635.2 Nothophytophthora sp. Chile5
ACGGCGATGTGGTCAAATTCCAACGCGAGCTGACCCACTCGCTGAGCCTCGAGGTCGGGCTGTACAAGTACATGAACCTAGTGACCGAGATCCCGTTCTGGAAGGACTGCTCGCCCGACTTCGCCACACAAATCATCCTGAACCTGGCCGTGCGAGTCTATCTTCCGGACGACTACGTGGTGCGGAAGGGAGAAACGGGTGAGGAGATGTTCATGGTCAATCGAGGCATCTGTGCGCTGTCGTACTCGCAGGATTCTGAGAGCGCGAATGAGGCTGACAATGGTGAGGGGGTCGCTGAGTTTGGTGGGGTAGAGTTCGACTCAAGTTTGGGCTTCAGTAATGAACCACTCGGAAGCAAATTCAGCTTCCGAGCGGAGTCGTGGGTGTCTTCCATGGATACAGAGCGTGCTTCCCAAGTCTGTCCGCAGCAGTACAAGCCCAGTGGGGGAGGCTTCAAGGCGTCAATGACTGCCAGGTCGTCAGACCCCTCCGAGAGGAGGAACGAGATGCAGTTCCTGTTCCCTGGTCAGACTTGCGGGGAGATGAGTCTGCTCATGAACCACGACCAGCCGATGGGCATCCGAGCAGTCACGTATGTGGAGATGTGCATTCTCGATCGCGCCACCTTCCAGCGGCTTCTCTCGCGCTACCCGAAGGACCGACGCACAGTGCTCTTGCACTTGCTGCACGACTGCATCGAGAAGGGACAGTTCCCGTTCGCGTGGGAAGAGATCTGCGGCGTCGTGCTCAGCCAGCGACAGCGCACTGGCGACCCAAAGACCACCCTAGCCGACGTCAATGCCACCATCACCTCGACGGAAGCGGTGGAGGCGCTCGTGGAGCGTCTGGACGTCGACGTCCCAGACGAGACCATCAAGTGCGGCTTCCAGGGTTCGAACAAGCCGCTGGATCTCCAACTGCCACCTGTGGGCAGAACTACAACGGTCGAGCCAGTTCCCTTGGCCTGCGCATGCCAATGCCAGACCATGCATCCTCCATCTCCTTCCATACCAGTGACTGGAGGTAAAGGCGATACCGGCGAGGACAAGGATGCAGTCATTACATCGGTGACAGCGTCAACTCGAGTATCTGTGAGCGATGGTGTCGGCCGTGACGAGTTGATGGAGATGATGCGTGCTATGACCGATTCCATGCATCGGATGGAAGGGGAATTGAAAGCGGTGAAGGATCGGCTGGAGCAAATTCACTCGGTGTCTTCACCTGCGAGATCCTTAGCTCCTCACCGCTCGAGCCTCGGCGCGATCACGGAGACGTCGGTAGCTTCTGCCACTGCTGCAACGACCGTTGCGAGAGCACCTACCATCACAGTTGAGCTGCCTCCACGCCCCAAGCGGTTGCTACGCGTGAACAGCGCAAACTCACGAGGAAGCACCGGGACCATGAGCCCAGAGGGCAAATCCCACATATCCACCCACCAGCAATCGGCGCAGCCAAGCTATAGACTCACAAGGTCCAGCAGCACGCCTATGGCGGACATCCACAACGACTCGAAACAGAACGAAGTCGTATCTACGCAAGACAGATACGAGGCTTTCAGCAAACGAGACCGTACGGGCCAACGGACCTTATTCCGGACTCCGGCCGTCTCTCCTCTGGCGGATCACTCACTCGTTCCGAAAAGATGGAATTTCTTCAGCCACTCGTGGCGAGACGTCGGGCCTCTTGATCCCAGCATCCTCACGCCTGATTCTTCGACGGTGGCTTTAGGACGAGCACGTTCGATTCTACCAACAGGAGCGACTGAGGTCACACTGGCGGATCAACTATGGAACCGACACTGCGGAGGCGATGTCAGTGACGGCAATAACTCCAATTCAAGTCCAGAGGTCTCCGGAGTCGTAACGAATCGTGCGGGACGAAGCGTTCGAGGACTCTCGCGCAGACAAACGATGCATCAAATTGGACGTCCCAGAGCATTTAAAGACCGCGGACGGCGCCTGACGCAGCTCCCATCGCGTCGCTGGTCACAGCCGGACAAAGCCAGCTTCGATGTTACAAATACCGGCTAAGTTTATGGCGACGATCCATCAAGAAGTCCAAAAACCTGCCGACGTCTGAAAAGGTAACGCCACCTCCTGTGAACGAGTGAATACACCAAAATTCAAATGCAATTCATAATCACGCGCAGTCGGTGTGCTCGAACACTATCAGGTGGTTCTTCAATTGTCAAAGGATCCAGAGTCGAGGTTTGAGGGCGTCCCCGAGTGCTTCATGACCGGATGGACGGTGCTTCGACGTGGCCGCAGCGGGTCCTCCTTGTCGTGCTTGTCGATAGTTTCGTGTTCACTATCGAACGCCACCGCGTCACCCGTCCTGCCCGACGATTCGACCTCCAGGGGCAAGCTGCGTCGTGTGCGCACCTGGCGTCGCTCATTAGCGGCGTTGCGCTCTTCGATCGTGTACTTGAGGAGGTTCCCGTCCGTGTCGCTTCGCTTCCAGAGCATATCTGCAAGCGTCGAGTGGCGCTCCACCAAGCGATGATCGGTCTTGTTTCGGCTGAACCGCTGTGTGAACGCGGCCTCTTCCCGTCGGAAGACGGGGCCAGCCGGCTTCGACGTCACGGGGCCATCCGAGCTCGGCAGCACCTTCGCCTTGGCTTCTCCGGTCTCCTGCTTGGCTAGCGATCGACCCGAATTGCTCACTCTATCGAAAACATTGGCAATCGTCTCCTGCAGGTTACTGTGGCGCTTGCGAACTGCTTGAGGTTTCCCAATGCTCTGTGGACTAGAAGAGGGCGGTGGGACCATCGGTCTGGCCGCAGGGCTCTTGGACTCTCCTATCGTCGAGGTGGAAGCCCAACGCTGGCCCGACTCAGCGTTGCTGACGCTCGCGACCGCCCCCTCCTCTTTGGGGGTCGCCTCCTCCGCGACCTCGGCGTCATTTCGGATCGGGGCGGAATACCGACGTGTCATCTTGGCGGTTGGCGAGTCTATGACGGCTGCAGTCGCGGTGGGGCTGCTGTTGTTGTTCGTCTCTCCATGGCAGCCGACGCAGTAGTGCTCTCGACCCTTGAGGTAGTTGACGTCTTGCTGCAGCTGGCCGATGCTGTCGGCCATCGAGTGCATGAGCTTCATCATATTTTCCAGCGTCTGTTCCATATTGCCACTGCCCCGGGACCCAGCAGACGCTGAAGACTCCGTGTCGGTCAGATTCGCAGCCAATGTACTGCCGTCAGACTTGGAGTTTTTGCGCGAGATGGCTTCTGTGGATCGCACGGCGCTCTTTCGACGCGACACGGGGGCTCGAGCTAGTGCGTTGGTGCGCTCCGGAGCTCCAGATCCTGGCCCGAAGCTCTGAAAACCGTACTTAATGGAGTCGTCGGGGAGGTTCACGTCGATCTGCTCCACCAAAGTGGCGGCCGCTTCAGCTGCAGTCATCGTGGCGATCACTCCGGCCCGGGAAACCACGTTATTGCCGCTCGCCCGTCGCTTGGACGCCACCGCCTCGATGATGTTCTCCCAGGGGAACGGGATTTCTTTCTTCTCGATGCAGCTCTCCAACATCTTGGTCAGCACCCGACGCCGGTCCTCCGGGTACCGAGCGATGATCTTCTGGAAGGCATCCCGGTCCAGCACACACATCTCCACGAACGTGACCGCTCGGATGTTGGCCGTGCGTTTGTAGTTCATCAGCAGACTCATCTCGCCGAACGCGTCGCCTGGATAGAGGTACATGCGGTGTTTCGGCACTTTATTGGTCGGGTCCAATCCTGGCTGATAATTGCTCGTGCCTCGAGGTTGGCCGTGACGGGATCTAGGTCTGTCGGTGAAATCATCAAGCTCCGGTAGCCGTCGCCCAGACTTAGAGAACGACAGACGTCGCGAATGCAGCGGCACGCCAAACATGTCGCGGGTCAAGCCATTAGGCACCGCGTCATCCGAGCTCATGTCGTCGCTATCCACGATCTCTTCGGCGCTGTCGGAGGCGGTTGGGTGGTTGTTAAGCAGTGCGAAGCCTTGGGTGGAGTCCACAGTGGAGGCAGAACCTGACCTCGCCACGTGGGCCAGCGTCTTGTCGATCACTTCGCTCAGCGTCTGCTCATTCTTGAGCGGCTTCGACAGCTTGCAGTAGCCGCGACTGATCATCATCATCTCGCTGCCGGTCTCTCGCCGCCGCACCACGTAGTCGTCCGGCATGTAGGCCCGCACGCTCAAGCCCAGCACCAGTTGGGTGGCGAAGTCCGGGGTGCAGTCCTTCCAGAACGGGACCTTGACCACGAGCGCCATGAACTTGAATAACCCGATCTCCAGCCCCAGCGTGTGTGTGAGCTCTTTCTGGAAGTTGTTGATGTTGCCATCCAGCGCCTCGTACTCGGCCCATACGTGCGTGTAGTATTGGTTCACGCGCTCGCGCAGCTGCGGCGGCAGATCCATCTTGTCCATCGTGGCGTAGACGGCCTCCATCTTGCGGTGGTAGTTGGTGCTGTTGGCGTTGAAGTTGGACACGAGCATGGCCACGTTGCCGAAGACGGTGGCCAGGACGACGGAGCCCATGATGATAGCAATGCTGGAGAAGAGGTTCTCATCCCAGGAGCCCACGGTGTTGCCCTGACCCTGGATGAGACTCACGGCGTAGTAGTAGTCGGCGATGTATTGCCCCGCCACCGTCTCCGACTGTGTGAGATGGCTCCCGGATACCAAGTGCCAGAAGCAGGCCATGTAGTGCGCGATGAGCAGCACGAGCCACATGAGCTGCACGATGCCCAGCAGGTGCGAGTAGCGCGAGTAGCGGAACCAGTCGTTCATGTGCTTGCTGAGGCTCACCACGTGGTTCAGCAGAACGCCTGGCTCGATGACCGTCAGTCTCAGCAGCCGTAGTGCCATCAGGGATGTTTCGTACCCAAGTGCCGCTGGACTACCGTGCTGAATTGACTCGGTCACCTGGGACAAGATCATCTGAACTGGAATGGCCGAGAGCAGGTCGAGGGCGAACCACTTGTGGATGTAGTTGTGGGCGATTTTCCGACGGGAAGTGACCAGCATGCCCTGCTGAACATAGGCCGTGTTGAAGGTCAGCAAGAGGTCCAGGAAGAAGATCACCTCGAGGCACACGCCGATCGCCAGCGTGGCGGATGAACCCTGCGGGTAGTAACTGGGTGCGAAGGGCAGGTACAAGAGCTGGAAGTGGTAGACGCCCAGCATGACGATGCCGTGCACCGTAGAGATCCAACTGTTGGGGGTGATTGGCGACAGCAAAGACTGCAGCATGCGCCTGCGCTTCTTCGGGTTGGCCCAGGAGCGCAGCAGTCGATGCAGCGAGAAGCGTGGGGCTGCTCCTTTCTTGCCACCGATGACCGTGTCGATGACGATATGGTCGGCGCGGTTGAAGGTGGTGGTGAGGTGGCCGCCTTCGCTCGGGACCCTCCGCAACTGGAAGCGATGCATCATCGCGTTATGGCTGGCCGCCTTCTCCTGCTCGTTGAGGTTCCTCGCCGAACTGCGGGTCGTGAGCACGGCCACTCCACGACGCGGAGGCGGCGTCGGCCGCTTTTTGATTCGACGCGGCGAGAGGTGCGGCATCTTCGTGACGAGGTGGTGGAGTCTGGGCGAATATCCAGTACAGTTTGCACCGGTCGGACGGGTCGAGTATGGAGCGTATTGAGCGTTTGAGGGCTGGGCGGCAGACAGCAAGTTGGGGACTGGGCGGTTGGTGAACTTGACTGAAATAGCCAGGCAATGAAACACATCGAACACCAGAAGAGGTCCAAAGTGAGAACACACTGTCGAACGTGGTTTATAAGAACGCGCCTAAAAACGCGCCGAGGATTTAGCTCTGGGCAAGTGGGCGATTATTTTTGCGTTGTTGTCTGGATTTTATTTTATAACCAGAGTACCTAGCGGCGTCCGACTCGACCCCAAATAACCCGAACGTTTTGTAATTGTGAGGGGCCAAAAATAAAATAAAAAAGAACGAAGTGCACATCCGATAAGGCCAAGAGCAAATGATATTAGGCAAGTTCCAAACCAAAAGCAAAGGCAATTTGGATAAGTTGTCAAATTACTAAACAAATATGAATTTGTGAAGGGCAGGTCGCCTCGGTTGCCTTTTTCCACTCCAACTTTGCCTTCCAGGTCGATGACCCTCACGTGGAAAGTTTGCCTGTGGCAGATAGCACGACTCGCACAGATCACGTGTCGGTATCTGCAGTGAAGAGAGAAATGAGAAGTGAGAAACGAGGTGTTGGTCTGGCGAAGAAGTGCTCTAGCGCTCTAAGGAGCTCATTGAAGCTCATTAATTCCTCGTTGGATTCGCTTTGTAGGAGTTCATTGGTGGAATCAAAGCGTTAGCGTAAGTATTGGCGGGATGCAGAAGCGCGCGAAGGTGCCTTCATCGAGGCGGGAACCTTTGGCACCATCGTCCAAGTGATTTCACCCTGATATTGAATCATCTTAGTATGCTGCTATTCAATAGTTTCGTCCAAATTGCTTTTGCTCTTGCCAAATTCACGTTTGCTCTTGGCCAAACTGTTCGAGCACTTGCCTGTATCATTCGCTCTTGACCAACCTTATCGGACAAGAAAAAGTGAAGAATTAAAAATGAAATTGATGCGCTCACATCGCGGTGCATAGATACGTGCAACCAAGAGTAAATCTCCTTTTTTAGGCGCTTCCAGCACATTGCATCGCCCCAGGCGTTTGTAGTAGAGCAAAGCGGTGGAGGCGGGTGCGCTGTAGATGGAGAATCCGAAGTGAATTAAAGTTGGTTAAGTGAACTCCAGCACACCCATCTATTCTCTGGTTTCTGCAGAACACCAGCCTCCCTTGCTTTCAGTCTGTCAATACGCGTGGGCCATGCTAACCCGCATCAAAGTCGCATATTCAGATCCACCCGATCTGACCTGGTTGAAGTGGCCCCTTCGACCAATCAGATATCGACCTACCTAATATCCTCCAATGAAATGTTGAGAGATGTGACGCAACCTGACCAATCAGGTTGCACGATGGGTGTCTTGGATCAGGTCGACCTTGCACGCCCGGCGTGCTTGCCCGATGATGTCGCGCGGCACTCTCCGATGGTGGTGGAGCTCCAACACGCCCGATGTTGGTCTTTTCGAGTGTAGCGCAGCCCGTCGAGCTAGGGGCGACTGCGCCGATTATCGGTGCTCGCTGGATCGCCAAAAAGTATCACAATACATCTCACCAATGAAAGTATCCACTGTATACGTTGTTATACATGGTACACATGGTAATATGGTATAGAAAGTATACTTCCTTGCCAACAGGTAGGTATATTGTGGTCATTTGTGTCGATCCATGCCATGGATTCCTCAACTTCAACACCAATTGAAGATGCGAGCAGCGAAGTTAAACGTTGAGTGAGGCTCTCCACACCCAAGCCGCACCTCCCATTCCAAACGCCAACGTTCAGTAAAACGACTAGTCTGCATCGTCCCTTGGCCATCTTGGTATGGTTATTGGAAGCGGTTTCCAGGCGGGGAGTCGCTGGGACGATTAAAAACCTGCGCGACTACCCCACTCGTTTGATCTGCTGATAAGCCGTGCACCCCCAGAACAAGCATTGCTGGTGTGTATGTATATCGACCTGTAAGGCGCCAGTTCACATGAATTCCCGGAGATCCAACAGAAGGGCCGTGAGGCTGTAGCGTGAGCGCAGACTTAGTGATGGGAAGGCCGTTTGCCTAGTCTTAAATATATAAATGTGGAGCTTATTGTGTTCAAAGTTAGGTTGTTCGAGACAGAGCCGGGTTGATGTGCGTGCACCCTCGTGTCATGATAAAGGCATGCGCTGTCGCTCAAAATAGGAGGTCTTCCACTAATGGATAGCCATTTCAGCAGCTACAGCAATTCTTGTGAAATTGATCATTTCACTTCAATATTCTTATTGGAGGACTTGTCGGACAAGACCAAGCTGTCGCTGCTATAGATAGTGTTGGAGCGCCTGCCATGCTCCCCCACCTCATCCGTTCGTTTTCAGTTTTAGGCTCAACACTCGCCGTCTTGTCGCCTCAGACCTCGAGCCACTCCCCAGCTCCACTTCCCCCACTCCTCCACAGCGACTCCATATTTCGCTCTGCTCAGTCTTCAACCTTCCGACACACCGCCACTCAGCGTCTCCCTCCCGAACCCAGACCTCCCCTTTCAAGTGACCGCTGTCACCTCTCGCCATGCCCCTCTGGGCTTCAAAAACGGCGCCCAATGCCGCAAGCCCTGATGGAAAGCAGGAGACGACTGGCGTCGTGGCTCTGGGCCTGCCACCGCTCGGTTTCTACATCGCGTGGCTGCTGCTGCTCGGACTCCACGGAGCCTGCGCCTTCTACCTGTTCCTCATGACCGCCTCCTACTGGGTGCTTACGTGGAAATCCAAGGCGCCCTACGCCGCGCTGTGGTCGGACTTGAAGGCCGCAGACTTCAAGGCCTTCGCCGTCATCCTCGGTATCCTCGGTGCGCTTCATGTGCTCCAAGTGCTCCACATCCTCTTCCTCTCCATCCGTGATCGACGGTTGGTGCTGCACTGCGAACGCTCCAAAGCCTGCGCCTCCAAGACCGCTGGGGTTGGCAGCTGGTGCTTCCCCACCGCCTTCGTAGTCCGTGAGATGGTGACGGTAGGCGCGCTGTCCTACCAAACGTACCAATCCAGCCACCTGCTGCATCGCGTGGGGCTCAACAGCCTCACGGTGGCGGTGCTCGTGGCGGCTTGCTGGGCGACTCCGATCCTGCAGCTGCTGCTTCGCAAGTGCCTGGCGCTGGAGCGTGTGCTGTCACTCGTCTCCAGCTTCGTGCTGTGCACGTTTCTGGCCAAAGTGGTGCCTCTGCTGCTCTTCAATTCGTACGCGGACATCTTCGCCATGACGGACGAGGCCTTTGGTGCGAAAATGGTGTTCGACCCGGCCTTCGTGGCCGTCGTGGCGCTCGAGAGCCGCCTCATGTTCGCCTCCACAGTGGGGGATTTCATCGCCAAGATCCTGCCCTTCATCTGCAGCTTCGTGACGCTCGTGATGCTGGAGTCCCTGCTGTCTCGACGCGTGGAGAAGGTCACTCCCCGGGAGAGCGGTACGTGGGTGGAGCCAATTCAGAGCCCAGCGGAGGCCGTGGAGACGGCTGTCGAGACCCCCAACGAGCAGGAAGCCGAATTGTCGGCCGCTGTCGACGTGGAAACCGGCGTTGCTGACGGAAAAAGCGACGAAGCGAAAGCTGAGGACAGGCCTCGCACCCCCGAGAAGACTGTGCCAGCCAATCAATCCCCAGCCAAGTCGTGTTCGTGGCCGTTTCTACTGCTGAAGCTGCTGTTCTTCGTCTGGGGCGCCGTGGTCCTGGCGTTCCACCTCCAGGCTCGATCCCGAGCCACGGCGACCTCCACGGCCCCGCCCCTCGGCTGCCTCTCTGCCACTCGTCCGTGGCTGGGAGCCAACACCTCGTGTCTCAGCTTCGTGTACGACTGCCATGCGCAAGGCACCTCTTCCCCCACCGACGCCATCTTCCAGACACTGAAACTGGACACGGAGGCCTTGGGGATGCTGAGCTTCGTGCACTGTCCGGCCCTCATCGTGCCCAGCGCCTTGCAGTGGTTCCCGAACCTCTACAGCGTCCACGTCTTCAACTCCACGCTCTATGCCTGGGGACCCGCCAGCGCCCTCGTGGACCAGCACCACAAGCGGCTCGTGAGCGTCATGCTCGTGTACGTGAAGCTCGCAGCGTTCCCGGAAGGCCTGATGGCTCACCTGCCGGAGACTACCATCAACGTCGAGTTCTTTGCCACCTCCTTGCCGTCGGTCCCCAGCGACCTGGGCACGAAGTGGGGCGTCGAACGCACGCCGATCGGCCGCGTGGGCTTCGAGTACGGCATGCTGACCAACGTCTCGGCCGACATCTTCCAGCTCCGTGTGATGAGCCTGTCACTTGCGGGCAACTACATCTACGCCCTCCCACAACTGGCGCAAGTGCCAGCAGCTACGTTCCTACCAAGTCTGATCCTGGACGCCAATCCGCTGATGCTGCTTCCCCCAGCATCGAGTGTCGTGATCGGAGACCTCAGTGTTGAGAGCACGAAGCTGACTGCACTGCCCGACTGGACCAAGGCGCAAGTGAAGTTCCCCATGCATCTGCATGGCTCGCCGTTCTGCGGGAATGCGACGGCGGCGCAGCAGGAAGCCAGCAACGCCAACTGCTCCGGCCGCTACGGGGACGTGATGCCCACGTCCCCCTTGGCGCTCTTCGAGGCCACTTACCCCTTCGCATAGTGGATGGATGATGCGCTACCGGTCGACTACGTTATGGAATCAGCTGTAAACTACTATAATATAACCGGCACGAAACATTTCTAAATCCCATTCGCCAGCTGGTTAAATTTGGAGAATTAACCTTTCACAAGTGGTGGAATTTGCCCTTCCAACCTGGTTGTTTACGAG
>MBAC02007379.1:0-19429 GCA_001712635.2 Nothophytophthora sp. Chile5
ACGCATCACCCACTCCGCCGCGCGGCTGGGCTGGCTGATAAGGTTCGCGTAGAGCTTGAGCGTCATCTTGAGGTTTGCAGCGGGGGGGTTGCAGGTTCGTTGGTGAGGTCTTGTGTCTTGGCGAGCAGATTGTCGAATGAGCCGAGACGTGCAGAGGCGGCAGGCAGCTCAAGAGTCGAGCGTCCATCAACTGTCGCCGCCATTGGCCGTTTCTTCCTTCACGCGTCCGTTGAGTGTGGTAATCTTTTGAGCTGTGATGTTAAATCCTCCGCCAAGCGCAAGAGCCCTTGAAGAGAGAGTGAAGGTGATTACCAGCAAGGTCCCTTGAAGTGCGGGCTCTTGCGTTCGGATGATGATTTCTTGTTGGCAAGAGTGGGTCTGCTGTCTAGGGACAAGCCACTTCGCATTGGACCTATTGTGGAGCTTTTGGTGGGAGGATGGATAATACTTCGAAGTGCATGGCACATGTGCGGCGCAGATCGGTGTGACATTATGCTGTGGATCTTCTGCATACTGTCTCGCCCACCTGAGGAGAATAGGTATACGCAAGGCACGAGGTTGCAATCCCCACCCATAAGCTTCTCTCCTCGGGAGGTTTTGCAGTGGGCACTTCCATATAAATACTGCCTGCACCGTGCATGTGATCTCAAGGGTGATCGAATCTTTTGATGAGTTGCAAAGCTGACCGAAACAAACCTGATGTGTCTGTACCGGTACCATTGGGTTAAAACCTGATGTGGTCAAACCAAACTTGAAGACGAAGTTCTCCTTATAATCGTGTTGCATGTTATGTGCTTTTTTTGCTCTCCCTTCAAACGAACCCTTGTTTCATTTTTACCAACAGCTTCGTGTCTCCTCTATCGTTGCAATGTCGGAGTGGCACACCCTTAAAATGCTCTCGACCGATCGCAGATGAACCCTTATATAAGATCTGCGACTAGTTGATCATCAGCAGTGTCTTGATGCGACGTGAAGAAGACTGGGGTGACGTTCAAACGATTGAGGTTGCATGTAGACTCTGGAGCCTAGCGCACGCAGCGCAAGCAACCCGAAGGTGTGGCGCGATACGCCCGGGTTTTGCTCGTCGGACTGAAGGGCCACCGAGCAAGCGAGCGCGAGTGCTGCAACCTGAAGTGTTATTTTATATGACCGCACGCCGCCAGCACTCCTGGGTCGCCTAGGGTTTTTCGTTTCATTTTTCAATAAGGTGTATTAAGTTCTCTTAGATATATCCTCGAACGATCTATCGGAGAGTGACTTAGATGACAGCGACGCCGTCGACTCCAACGCGCCAACGGCGCGCAGATGTCGAGAGACTTGTCCCAGCTCGTTCGTCGATTCATTGGCCGGCGTCTCCGCCCACGTGTCCATCACCAACGGCCAAGCCCATAATTGAGGGACAAGTTGGCGACTCTTCTCAGTGCCACGGCCAGGTTCGCCAGTCGATTTGTTATTTTGTTGAAGGCTCTTAAATGGTGAGTCTACGAGAGGCAGCCATCCTCCGACTGCAGTTCTTTACGAGCCGTTTACCATACACGTGCACTTTTCACAAGTGCAGCTTGGTAAGCAGCGTTCAGTGCCGAAAGCAGAATGAATGAGCTTGAGACAGGGGACGTCATCTAAACCCCATGTCGGCCATGACAGTAGCTCTCAATCGAGGCGCTTCACTACTTGTTATAATGCATTGCTCAAGCATGTAAGGAGCAAATCTATCTGTTGCTTTAGCCATTTTTGACTTGGTTTGTTGCTCGTATTGGAACTACCCAGAACATAACCGATATGATGCTCTTAATACTGTACGTAACCGCTGAGAAACTAAAACACGAATACAACTTATATCCTTGTAAACCTAATATATTAGGTTTAGATAGTATCCCATCAGCATTTGCACTCCGTGCTCAGCACCTTCAATACCCTGCGGGGATTAAAATGGTCACTCTTTTTTAGTTTCTCAGCGTTTACAGTAGCAGGGACCCACAGTTCAAATTCAATTGGTGCCATTTTTTTTCATTGGCTAAAATGCCAGCGAAATCTAAAAATAAAACGATAGGTTTTTACATGGGTTTCCACATGAATTGAGCGTGTGTTGCTTCAAAACTAATCTAAACAATCTCTTTCAACTCTATCGTGCATTTACATGTAGTTTTAGTGGTAGCCGAGGATCCGAGCTATTGCAAATATCCAAACCGTTGCGAACAATCGTGAACGAAGGCTCATGATGTCAAACATGCTGAAAATGGAAGGACCCGTGGAGTAAACTGAGGCCTCCAAGCATTGTGGAGCCCCTAGGTGCCGCACTTCGAAAGAAAATCGGTATGACGTGGGTTTGTGGCGTTGGGTGAATTCTGAAAGAGCAAACGGACGAGTGAACAGATCGCTCCACGGAAAAGGTCATGTGGACGAACGAATGGCGTGGATTTCTGACATATTTTCCAGATTGCTGGCGACACATCAATTCAATTTACCCCACACGAGGAGAGGCCAGGACACTTCAGAACCGTCCACAGCGTTCCTGAACTTCGGATGCGACTTTGTTTCTCCTGCTGCATCAGTCATGAGCAAAAGGTGAATAAGAACATAGATGACAACATTATTACTTTATACAGGTAGCGACTTGGTCACTGAATAACAAAGAACGAAATCGCTCGATGAGTGCGTAAGTTTGCGACAGAAATTTGCAAAACAATCAATCAAAGCCGTTGCAGAAATGCATATTTGGCGAAATCTATTTTTACTCAACTTCGATTTACTCACAGAAAAACTCATCTCGTCGAAGTCCTTTTGGCAGATGCTCAAATCAACATGCATTATTGGCGTTCTCATCACTAATGAAACTTCCACTCAAGAAAAGCAAGCGCACTGGACGTAACTGACCCTCACCAATGGCTACCGCCACAGTCCGTCATGGACCCATCCATCCTTGAAGGTCCTCAAATCTTTGGATTGGCTAAAGTCAAATACAACACCCAATCTGCAAACGATACCTATTATCGGAACGAGTTCAAAATTTCCAGCTCAACCTGTCTCATGCACCAAATATCCTTCATATAAAATCTCTCAGGTTTCAAATTCATCTGCGGTACGACCATATTTTTACCGCATTTCTTACGCATAAACCCACGCGCATACTCTTAATTTACTGGACGACCATGGACGCCCGGAAGCCGTCGACCGCCACGCTGGACTTCGCCGAGGTGAAGCTGGGCAAGCCCGTGGGCTCCGGCCGCTCGGGCCACACCTACAGCGCGCAGTGGCGCGGCCAGCACGTGGCCGCCAAGGTCGTGGACTGCTCGTCGGCCGCCAACAACCGCGGCGCGTTGGCCAAGGACCTGCTCAAGGAGTTCCACCGCGAAGAGGCCGTGGCCAGCGAGCTGCGGCACCCGAACGTGGTGCAGTTCCTGGGCTCGGCAGCCGCTCCGCCGCGCTACTGCCTGGTCTTCGAGTTCATGGACAAGGGCACGCTGTCCAGTCTGATCCGCGCCAAGAAGGGGCCGCTGGACTTCTTCCGCCTGGCCACGGAGATGGCGGAAGGCATGAACTACCTGCACTCGCACTCCATTATGCACCGCGACCTCAAGTCCAGCAACGTGCTGCTGGATGCGCAAGGCACGGCCAAGATCTCGGACTTCGGGCTCAGCTGCGTGCTGGAGCTGGGGCGCTCGGCGGACCTCACGGCCGAGACGGGCACCTACGGCTGGATGGCGCCCGAGGTGATTCGCCACGAGCCGTACTCGACCAAGGCCGACGTGTACAGCTACGGCGTGGTGCTGTGGGAGCTGCTGGCCAAGGACGTGCCGTTCCGCGGCCAGACGCCCATGCAGAGTGGGTATTCCCTCGCTATGGTGACGGAGATAGGAAGAGAGGGACAAGCTCACGTTTTTATTGGGTTTCTTCTGTGTTTTTATAGCGGCGATGGCGGTGGCGGAGCAGCGGATGCGGCCGGCGATGCCGCGCAATACGCCGCCCAAGATCGCCGAGCTCATCGAGCACTGCTGGAATCAGGACGCGGCGCGACGTCCGGACTTCAGCGCCATCTTGCAGGTGCTGCCCTATGTGAAGCAGTCGATGAGCAAGACCGACTACCGGAACGCAGGCATTCTCTACTCGGCCTAAGCCCAGAACCACGACGCTGGTGTGCTGACTGCTTTGTGGGCGCCTGTCCGCCTGCTCTCTCCCTCCTCATCCAGCTGGATGGGAGTCTGCCGTCCCCCCATTCTGCATCCTTTGTCTTCCCCATTCACAGCAGACCTCACTATAGACGCAGCTTCTCCATATCCCTCGCAAATATACTCCCGCTCTCCTTCAACTGCTTCCAGATGGAAGAACGAGAACGCCATACTATCATGACGAGCAGTCCAGCCTGCAGGTTGTCACGCTTCAGGTGCGTTGACTATTCAGGGGGCGGCGCTTCGGTCTCTTGAGCCTCGAAAGCGACTGGCAGGCAGCCTTGAGAATCCATGGCCCAGCAGGATTGGAGCGACGCTGACGCCTCGGACTGGAGCTCAGCTGTCTACAGCCAGGATCCAAGCAGCGCTGATGCGAATGCGTTCGACCCGGACGCGTACTGGCGACTGGACGCCGAGACGCAGCGCGTGTTCCTGGAGCTGGCGCCGGAGGCTCAAGGTGAGAGCGTGCCTTTAGGTGAGCTCTCTGAGCTCTGTCAGCGTATGGGACGTCCGATTCAGAGCGACCATGAGCAATCCCGGCTTCTGACGGAGCTGGACACCACCAACGCCATGCTGATCTTGCGTCACGACTTCGTGGCGTGGCTGCTCACCGATTTCCACGCCCAAGAGCTCACGAGACTCGCCGCTGAGCCGCGATCTGTGCCTACAGCGTCTCCAGTATGGGAAGAAGTGGTGGAACCGGTCTCGGAAGCCGATACTATGCTTGGAAGTCGACCGACAGTGTTCTACTACAACACACAGACCGGGGAGAGCACCTGGGAGCTGCCGAGTCTTGTGCGGTGTCTGTGGGAGTACCTGGAGGCTCAGGAGACCTCTCAACAGGAGACACGAGTCTCCCAGGATGGAGTGCCAGCGTTCCTCCGATCCCGACAGCAAGACGACGAGAAGCGTGAGCTTACACAGGAACTACGCATGCTCTTCACTAAGTACGATGACGACAAGTCCGGGTCACTAGACGCCGCCAAGTTCGAGGACCTCTGCGTCCGCATAGGCCAGCCGCTCCAGGGTCTCCAAGCTCTCATGGGAGTCGTGGACCCCTTCAGTTCCCCAGTCGCGGCTTCAGAAGGCGAGCAGCAAGTCGTTGTCTCTTGGGAGGCCTTGAGACACTATTGGGTGTCGAACGCCCCGTTCCAGCGCCGTTCCAAGCTCCCAGAGACGCGGTTCGCGGCCTGGGAACGTGTCGATTCGCTGCATCAGCGGACTGTGGCTGTAGTCTACCGCCACACGACCACGTTGCAAGAGCGCTGGAGTCACCCGGCGATGGAGCAGCGTGTTGTCAACCGCCTGAACCAGCTTTTCCCGAGCCAAAAGCTCACTTGGACACAGAAAATCGCCTTCTTCCTTGAGATTCAGTGGCAACGCCAGCAGAAGCGAGGAAGTGCTACTAATGCTACCGTTCCCGAGCGTTCTTGGGACCTGGAGAGTTGTTGGGAGCTGCTGAAGCAGCTGGAGCACCCCATGAGTCGACGACAACACGTTCAGACGGTTCTTCAGCAGCTTCAGCAGCGCTTTGCCGGGGCTGCAGCCTCAACGGAGGCAAGTGAAAGTCCCACGTCATTGGATGAAGATACCATACGTTTGTGGCTCGAGTATTGCACCAAGAAAGTGGCCCAAGGTGGCTGGGAAGAGCTCCGGGACGACGAAGGTCGCAGCTATTTCTACCACGAGGTGGATGGCCTGACGCAATGGGATCCGCCGCAGCTTCAAGCGCAGATGACCAGTCTGTTAAGCCAATTCGGCGGTGAGCAGCGCGGTTTATCAACAGACGAACAAATCGCACGGGTGTTTCGCCAATATGACGCGGACGAGAGCGGCGAAATGACGCGTGACGAATTCCAGCACTTCTACCGCGCACTATTAGGTCGCGGCTCCGGTTCCGGAAGCTCGGTTAGCGACGCGCAAGTGACGCAGGTCTTCAACGTATTGGACGCGAGTGGAGACGGCGCCGTGAGTCTCCAGGAGTTCCAATTGTGGTGGCAAACGAAGCTACAGCTCAATCAGCAGGAGAGTGAGGAAGCTGTCCTCATCACGAAGGAGCAGAGCCGTCGAGAGCTCTGTCGTACATTCCTCACCAATGCCGAGGCCCTGGTCTTGGCTACTATCGGAGAGGTCCAAGAGGAGCAGGAGTGCTTTGAATCGAACCTCCTACCTCGACTTGTGGCGCTGCTAGGCGAGTTCCCGCTTCGCGGCTTGGCGTATCGTGGAGCTCTGAACGAATTAGTGACTGACGCCATCCAGCAGCTGGTGTCGCTCGAGCGGTTCTTGGTCTGGTACGACGCTTTCGAAGCCCAGGAACGTGAGAAACAGGAATTAAAACGTGCGAAGCAACGAGCTGAAGCGGAGTTAAACGCGCAACATGCCGCCCAATCCGCTGCCAGAGAGAAGCAACGACGTCATCGTCGCCAACAGCTCACGTTGACGTCTATGACTCAACAAGCCGCTGCAATGACCGAGCTTGAAGCCCAGCAACAGCGTGAAAAGAAGATCACCGTGCTCTTTAAAACCTTCGACACCGACGGGTCCGGGTTCTTGGATGAGCAGGAGCTCCTGCAACTCACTAAAGCGTTGGGCTACGACATGGAGAAGACCCAAGTGAACCGCATGATGCAGGTCATGGACGTCAGCGGCGACGGCCACGTGACTCTCCCGGAGTTCCTGTCCTTCTGGACCACCTTCGAGCACCGTCGACCCGTCGTGACGAGCCCTGCGTCACTCTATCAGACCCGACGCGATGCCGTCGCGGAGCCGGCTGCAGCTCCAGCGCCGCAGCTCTCGACTGGTGACGCGATGGCGTCGTTGGCTGTCAGCTTCGAGATGGTGAAAGACCGGGCCTTGAAGCTCACTCTGGCCGATCTTCGAGGCTTTCTCGGCGACTGGCGAGACGATTTACTTGAGAAACGGATGGACCAGCAACAGCACAAGCTGGAGGTCGATGAAGTCCGAACACGACGGGAACTGCAGGCGTTTATCCCTTCCAAAACGCGAGTTTACGGCTCCAAGCGGCTGGATGTGACGTGGATCGAACCAGAAGTCGTGGACTGCATGAAGGAACTGCTTGTGGACGTGAAAAGACGGTTTGATCCCCCGTTAAAGCCTGACGCGGCTCAAACGATCCAAGCTCTTGGTCGAGGCCTCGTGACGCGAAAACGCGTGCTAAAGCACGTCCAAGAGCGCTTCCACACACACGTCGACGTGTCCACACGGCTGTTGTACTTCACTGACACCCAGACGGATCAGTTACGTCTCACCCGGCCGGTTTTCCCGACCGCGACGTCCTCGGAACCTCCCTTCGAGCTCGACGACTGCACGTCCAAAGGCGAAAAGTACCGTTTCGGCAAGCGAATGGCCGAACTGCGGGCGAAAAAACGGTTTTACGACCAAATCTGCGTCACTCCGCAGCGCGAAGACAACCAGACCGACGCTGCTGGAGCCAAACGCGGGTATCAACATCGCCTGCTGCTGGCTACCAGTGCCTTCTACATGGTCGACATCGTCTCGAGCGTGCAGCAGCGTCTTTTCGGCAACATTTGGACAGCGTTACGTGCGTTTAAACCGGAGTTGACGCTGATAGAACTCATCGCGCGTCGACGGCATCGACAGCTCCAGCAACGCAGCCGTGACGTCGCCAAGAACTTGCCGTTGCATTACGTGGTTCGTCACGCGATCTTCCCGTTGAACGTCGTGCGCGTCATCGTGGCTGGCTACCCGGAAGCTCTCACTCAAGATGACGCGTTCGGAATGACCCCAATACACCTGGCTTTCCGCGAGCAACGCAGAAGCTTGGAGCTGCTGGAGCTGCTCGTTCAAACACCGCAACGTTTAAACGGGTTAAACGGCAGTAAAACCCGACGGCGGTCCTTGTGGACCAGACAGACGAGCTGTGGGGACACGCCGCTACACGTCGCCGTGCGTCATCGCGCGTCCGTCGGGGTCTTGCAATGGGCACTAAGCTCTTGTGCAGGGGATCCCGCAGTGACCACACTGCTTAATGACCACGGAGAGTCCGCTTTACACGCCTGCATCACTCAGCAGCAGTCCGGAAGACCAGAAGACAGCGAGTTCTCGTCACCACGCGCTCGAACGGCTGTCCTGCTCTTCCTCAAGCATTTAAACCCAGCCGCGCTCTGTTCCACAGCGACCAAGCACGGCGATCTGCCTCTGCATATGGCCATGGACGGCTTCAACCAGGCTACGTATCGACCAGCAGCGTCCGATCGAGACGGTGACGGCTGGGTTTGGCTAGTGGAACTGCTACTCACACACTTCCCAGCCGCGTCACTGGTCCCCAAACGTTGCAATGGGTTGTTGCCGGTCCATCTCGCGATCAAATATGGGCTTCCCGAAGATCTGACCGTCCGAATCTTCACCCAAACGGCTCAAAGTCTGCAGCAATCGACTCAAGCCCGTGCCTCAGAGTCGGCGCTGCTGGCCAAGACAACCATCACTGGCTCCAACACGACGCTGCTTCACTATGCGCTGCTCCACCAACCGCAGGCCACAGCTCTGCTCTGTCTGCTGATCGATCGGATCCCGACGGCTTGCAGTATCACCGCGATCCCGACAGGCGACCTGCCTCTTCATCTAGCAGCAGCAACCGCTGGAGTTCACATGGACATTCTCCGGAAGCTCTGTGGGATTAATGCCGAAGGCTGTCGCTCTTTCAACGCCAAGCGACAACTTCCCTTGCACTCCGCCATCATTCACGACGTCAACAACGTCGAGAAGGTGGGTTTCTTGCTCCACAACTGTCAGGAGCTGCTCCTCGCCGACGCCACAGAGTGCCAAGGTCTTCGAGCCTTACTGCTGGCTGCGAACGCCAAGACCCCGGACTACCGAGTGCTGCTGACTCTGCTGGACGCCACGCCAAGCCGCAAGCTGGACGCGGTCAATGGGTCTGCAGTAGGCAGAGCGAAGCGTCTCAATCGCCCTGTGACTCCGTTATACGCGCTGTCCTTGCGTCATTGTACCCCTGAGATCACGACCCACGCAGTCGCGAAGAGCATTCACGACAAGTTCGAAGAGCGGGAAGATGAAGACGCGTACTTCCTCGCCATGGCCAAAGCCAAGTTGCGTAAGAAGCACTACAACCCCACGCCTCAATGGAGTTTCGGCCAGATCCTGGAGCTGGTGGAGCGTAACCCACTGGACGAAGCGCTGCTTCAACGGGCCTTGCTTGCAACCAACGAGAAACTCCAGCTCATGCTCGACGCGGAGAAGCTGCCGGGGCCCTCCAACAACCAGACACCCCAGCCTCAAGCCGAGAAGAGCAGCGGGTACACGGCAGTCGTGGACGCCGTGACGCTCAACCGAGAGCTCCAACTGGTGCGGACGGTACACCAGCTCATGTACGAGTTCCCCAACAATCCGCGGCTGCAGCTTCTGGGTCAGGCCATCCTGGCCAAACTACTGCCCACCGCCTTCGTCCGAGCCGCATACAAGGCCAAGATCGACCCCTACTTCAATCTGTAGACCCTAGGTCGGCTAGAGATCCCCCGCCGTGCGTTGGACGTCGTCGAGCAGTTGCTGAGCCGTTTGGACAGCAACGCTGTCGCTTCCGTAGGCGCAAGCCAATCTATAACGTGAAAGTGCAGGTGTGAACGACACAATGTCAGTGTTCGTCTCCTCCTTCTCAACCCCTTGAGCAGACAATAAGAGCAGGTTCCTCACATGGCCAGCGCTTCTCGGAGATGTCGCACAGCGCTCTCCGATCTGTGAGTCTTCTCCAGCAGTGGCAAAGCCTCTTCAGCCATGAGTTTCCCAATCTGGAGGTGCAGTAGCCCACGCGACGGGAGCTTCATAGCGGGCAGCAGCCATTCAACCGCTCGCAGCTCCGCCAGGAAGAACAGCAGAGGCCGTTGACTCAGCAACTCCGAGACCGTCGAATCCATCAGGAAGTTGCCGATCTCACGAGCCATCGCCGCCATTCGAGCGTTCTGTGGATGCAACTGCAGCCGTTGGACGGCCAGTTCCCAAGCTCGTTGGTAGTTCTTCCACTTGTCCTTGATCGTAGCTCCCTGCAACGCCTCGACCGCCTCCAGTTCCCGTTCAAAGCGGTCGATCTCTGCTGTGTCTCTTGCTGTACCGCAGCGTTTACAGACCGCTACCTCCCCGTCGACTACGACCACTCCTTCCGCCCCACAATGTCTGCTGTTGCAGGCCAGTCCGTCCAGATACCAGTCTTCGGAGCTCTCTCCGGCCTTCAGTGTCGAGTCGCAACGCTGGCAAAGACAGCTGAAGAAGTAGGAGGTCTGCAGTTCTCGTCGCCTTGAGCTGGTGGACTGCAACAGCTCGACATAGGAGACCGTGAGTTCCTCCCCGACTGCCACGTCTCGGACGACGTGCACCCGCATCTGACGCCCACGGAAGCTCACGATGCAGTTGGGAGAGCAGTCGTGGTTGAACAGCGCGCCTTCCGGGAACAATCCGATGCCTACGGGCTCATTGGCGAGCTCACTGGCCAGCGAGAAGGCGTTGCAGTTCACGCGGCCGAAAAGCTGCTCGATCTCGGGCTCCAGCGTCTTCTGGAGCTCCGCGAGCGTCGCATTCGACGCCTCTAGAGTCGAGCGAGACAGTAGAAGCAGCACCAACTGCGTCATCTCGCGGTATTGCGCTCGTTGGAGCTCTGTGTGGTCTTCAAGGTGGTGTCGGAGCGTCAAAACCTGCGTTTTAACCGCGTCTTCATGACTAACAGCAGCCTTTAGAGGCAGGAAAAGCTGCAGAGCGAGTCTCGCGACCAGCAGAACCGTCTGGGAGCTGCTGGACGCCGGGATGGACCGCCAGGCGCCGCACTCGCGGCGGTGCTGCGTCCAGTCCAGTCGTTGGCAGGAGCGCGAGCAGTAGCGCACATAACGGCAGCCAGAGCAGCGCGAGAGCGGCGAGCGGTCGGCCAGACACCAGCCGCAGGCGGTCAAGGACACGACGGCCACGGGATGCGTCTCTAGTATGCAGGAGCCGGCGCGGAGCGACGCTGTGGCGATGGCGCTGCGGCCTTTGCGGGCGTCCAGCACCTCGGAATAGCAGCGGGATGGTGGCATTTTGATGGGTGGTTTATAAAACCCATGGATGTTTTTGGCGGAGGCCACTTGAAATTGTGTGGCATTCACTCCTGTGCGTTTTTAAACCCAGATGGAGAATTGGGTGAATCACTTGCTTGGTGGGTTTTCATTGAGAATGGAGCGTGGCAAGAGATGGGCGTGGGAGTCAACGTGTGGCGGAACGGCAGGCGGCTGGATGGATCCGTCGGGCGCGTGTGTCGACTCGCGGTGTCGTGCTTGGGGCCTGGCTCGTGCGCCATGTTGACGCGGACACTCGGTCGCTGCATTCAACTGTCGCCGCGTTCGAGTCGAGTTACTGGCTTCCAATCACTTTGACCCCGTCGACCTTCGCGGCGAAGACAGACACGAAGAGGACGCTTACCAGCTCCCAACAGATCCTCCAGTCAAAGAGACCGAGCAGTTCAAGTGGCAGAAATCCATTTGCAACTGCTTGCTGATCATCTCCTTCGCCTCGCGATTGCAGAGAGCGCAAGCGCTTCAACGTTCTTGGGGTGGACGGACATGCACCAAGAAGCCTTGACCGTCATCGCTTCTCGGGGGATTTCGGTGCAGCTCTGGATGTTCGGACCTCCGAGCCAAATCGTTGAGGACCTCGGCGCTTTGACCTGGGTTTTTCTTCGTTTGCCTCTGAATGTCAGAGACTGAGAAGGAAAAACCCACAGTGGGCTGACGCCCGTGGTGGTACCGAGCGCTCTGGGCACAGTGGGCGGTTGCATGCATGCAGGAGATGACGAAGCCCAAGTGGATTAAGTAATATGGGCGCAACGGATACTTTCGGGGCGGAAGTCGCTTGCACTGACGGAGCCAGAAGTCCCGGAACAAACAGACAGAAGTGTCGAGCCTTTTCAGGCTTCCAGGCGGCCATCAGGTGGGTGGATCGGTCAACAGCCGCCGAGTGTACGGTACATGTGCATGTATCGGCAGAATGGAGGATTTGACGGCCGTGATTGCCCAAACCTCGAGAAGTTACTATGGCGAAATCTTCTGTCGTCGAGCTTTCGAAGGCGTCAACGCAGGATTACTGTGCGGGCACATGAACTTGCGGAAGGACGCCCATCTGCAGCCCCAGCAAGCGAAGCGACGTGCCGCTGAAGTCGCCATTGCAGGCGCAGGCGAGCCACGGAGGCCAGTTCAGATGTGCAAGGTCGCACTTGACAAGTGCAATTTACGAAGAATAAATGACCGATTGCCCCAACACCGGGACGCATGCGAGCAGGTCGAAGTTGCAATCTCGCAATGGGCGAGGACGGCAAATATCAATACTGGTACCTACGCCAGTGGCTGTGTTCATACATGCACGGCATCAAGGCTTCAAGCACGCGGAGGTGCCGAACGATGCCTCACTTCGCGGGGCATTCAGGTGTTTTGTTTTCGTGAATTTTCTCTTTATCTTCTCTCGTTTCCGCAAAATACTGAATTCTATTTTTTATTTCTTTCGGGAAAGGCGATAAGAAATCAAGAGCTCACCAAATCTGGAAGAGACCAAGCGCACTTCTGATTTTGCGAACCAGCCGCCAACCGTCATCGGCCGCTGACAGCCATGAAGATAACGGAGCTGCTCAACGCGCCAGCACCAGTTGCCATCGCCAGTCCGCAGCGCTTCAGCCGGAATGCGCCGCCGAGGCGCAAGACGCAGACCGAGAAGCGGATGGACATGGCGTCGCTGGATCTCTTCGCGCAAAAGTACGTGGTTGTAAAAGCGGCGTTATAGTAGCTTAACATATTCTAACATATAGCGTCCGATGTGACTCGCAGGCGTCTGCGGCGAGGCGACTTGTCCATGAGCCGCATCATCCAGGAATTGACCGGAAGTGCGAGCTCCGGGGTCACCACGTCACCACCGACCTCTTCTGTTCATCCTGAGCCGGTGGCAGCAGCCCCAGAGCCGCCAGCAGCCAATGACGGAGCCGAGAAGTCAGCGTCCAAGTCCAGGAAACCGAAAGCGAAGAAGCCCAAGGCGGAAACACAAGAGCAGCCGGAAAAAGAGGACAAGCCGTCACGGAGGAGAAAGGCTCGCAGTGGGTTCACGCCGCTCACGGAGTCGGAGAAGCGCGTGAAGCAGCGGCTGCTGGTCAAACGCTCGTACTACCGCAAAATCGTACGTTTCCTGGCTGTCAAGTTCTTATAAATCTTTATGCTAACTTTAAGTATTTATTGCCGATACAGGACACGTTAACGGAGCTTCGTGGCGAGATGGAGGAGCTGGAGACGGAATGCCGACACGCCATCATCTCCCGCCGGCAAGCAGCTCCTGTAGTTTCTTCGGAGCTGAAGACGGAATCGAACGCCGACCTAGAGCGTTACGACGAGTTACGGGAAAGATACACACAACTGGCGATCTCCCAAGATGACCTTCGGCACGAGAACGAGAAGCTACGGGCCGCAGCAATGGAGGAGTCTAAGGCTCGCACCCGCATCGGTATCTTGCTGAACGAGGAGCTTCGAGACCAGGAAGAGGCGAGTGCCAAGGGTCAGCAACTCGGCTTGTCCCCTCGACCAGCACTCGCCGTTGACTCTACAGACGCTATTGACAGTGTCAAGCCCAGTGAAGCTGAAGCCAAACGCCAGCCTGTATTGGCCTTCAAACCATTGACGGAAGACGAATGTATCACTATCGTGCGTGAGGCGTACGCAGATATCCGTGCCTTCCGAGAGACGCAGCACTACGAGACTACAGGAGCCAGTGTGTTCGGCTGGCGTGACCGACGGCAAGTGGACGGCGAAACTCTGCGGTTCTTCCTGGAGAAAACGTTTCAAAACGCCACAGCTCAAGAGATCTCGAGTCGCATGTGGGACTTGGTGTCCTCGGAGCGTGGCGTGAACCGCATCTACGCGTCCGACGTGGCCATCGCGTTCCATCGCGTGCAGTGCGTGAACGCGGAGAATGTGTTGTTCTACCGCACGATCGAGCCCGTGGGTCAGAACCTCGTACTTAAGGCGTTGGTGCTGGCTTCCCGGGTCCAACTCGACGCCGATGGCAGCTTCATGGTGCTTTTCCGGTCCGTGGACCCGACTGCAAGGGGAATCGTGCAGAATCCAGTGGAGAACTCGGGGTTCTCGACGAAGAAGCAGGAGTTGTGGAGCGACGTCTTCAGCTGGGGCCTGTACGAAGCCGTGGGCGATCGACGCCAGCACTGCCGCAACTTCTTCGGCGGCTTCGTATCGAGTCTTGTGACCACGCGGAGTCTGGAGTTCTGGCTCATGCACATTCTGTTGATAGCTGTGCGTTGCGAGAACGAAGTGGTGGGCCCACTCTTCATCCTGCAGTAACGCAGATGGAAGCAGCAACGGAACCGCCGACCCAATGGATGGGCGAAGGAGTGGTTTAGTGTGTACATGTGAGTCTGTTTGCGTATGTAGTGCGTGTTATAAGCGAGTTAAAGGAGGAGAATGCCAGCCTAGAGACCGAGTTTGAAGGCCCTGCGCTTCATTCATCCATTTAGGCATGGCTCTTCTCGCTTCTCCGCTTGGACGACGCCGTGTCTGGGCGTTTGGAGGAGCTCTTGGATGCCGAAGACGAGGAGGACGACGACTTCTTGGCCGTTTTGGGGCGACTGCTGCTGCTTCCACTGCTGGCTGTCGGCTGCTTCTTACGAGAAGCTGCAGGCGCGTAGCCTTCGCCTTCATTGTCGGACACGTAGACGAAGAACGGGTTGCGCGCCAGCTCCAGTTCCTCCGCTCTGGCGATCTCATCGTCCGCGTCGTCGCTTGGCGCTGCCATCGCGAACTTCTTAGCTGCTCGGCTTTTATCCGACGTCTCAGGTCGACGCATGTTGCTGGCCGACGGCGGACGCTGTCGAGGCCGCAATGTATTGCCCGCAAGCTCAAGGTGGTCCAGTGTGAAGTCGTCTTCCTCGTCGTTCCAATGAGCTCGAGCTTCGAGCATGGCCACGGCCTCCGGTGGCATGAAGTAGTCGAGCACGAGCGTCTTGAGCTTGAGCTGCGCCGTGAGCTGGCGAATGGTGTCCAGCAGATCCTCGCGCTCTCGACCATGGGCCTTCTCCATGACCTTGATCTCACCCAACGCCTCCTTCACCTTGGTGTACACCTTCTTGAGCTTCCGTGCCTTGGCTTCGGCTTCTTCCTGCAGTGATTGGTACTTCTCTTCGCGCATGAGATTGCTCTCCTCTTGTTCAGCTAGCTCACGAGCCAGCTGGAGTTCCTGCCGCTTACGGTCTTCAAGCTCCAGCTTGGTGCGACGCAGCTCGTCCTCCTGCTGCGCTGCCTTGCTCATCATCTCGCCGCCGATGAGCATCTTGGCCTGCATGCCAGCCAGTCGGTCCAGCAGCACCCTTTGCTGTTCACTAAGCTCCTCGGCTTGCTGGCGTTCGCGCTCCAACTTGAGTTCCAGCTCACGCTTGTTGTGCTCCGCTTGCGCCTTGTCCTTGGCCGCCAATGCCAGGTCGTCGCGTGTCTTCTTCAGCATCTCCTCCTTCTCACGCTGCGCCTTCTCAGCGATGGCCTGAGCCTCCTCGATGCTGATGCCTTTCTCAATCACGATTCGCTCCACGATCTTCTCCACCTCCACGATCTCCACGGGCCCAGCTTGGCTCACAACTGCTGCTTCACCGTTTCCATCCACGGAATTCGAGCCGGCGCTGCTGGCTTGGGCTTCAATGGCCAGTAACTTGGCCTTGAGGGCCTCGATCTCCTCCTGGAACTCGCGGATCATGGCGTCCTTGGGGTCCTCGTTGATCTTGGGTTTGTTCTTGATGTTCTTGGCGCGACTCGCATAGCGTAGCGTGGTCAGCGTCTCCTCGTAGTTGTAATCAGCCGGGCCGCAGTTGGCGATCATCACAGTCTTAGTGTTGCCGCCCAACGAGTCCTGCAGTAGGCGCGTGAGTTTCGAGTCTCGGTACGGGATGTGCTTGGATTTACCGTCCACAAGCGCCGAGATGACGTTGCCCAATGCCGACAGCGACAAGTTGATCTTGTTGGCTTCTTGAAGCCGGTCGCCCGTGGCTCCAGTCTTGGATTGACGCTCACTACCAGCCAGATCCACGAGGTTGAGCTTGCCCACACACACGTGGTCCTTGCCGTCAGCGCCGGCCGAGCCTTCACTCAGACACTCGACCACGATAGTGAAGATCGAGTGCGACCGAGAGGACGTCTGGTTCATGAGTGTGGCGCCCACACTGCGGTTCTTCTTGCCCGTCTGCATGACGTGGTCGATCTCGGCCGCGTCCTTCACTACCTGCGCCGTCAAGCCCTTCACATACACACCCGAGTCCGCGTTCTCCTTGAGATCCAAGCCAGCTTTGGGGTCTTTCGACAGCAAGTCTCGGATCTCCTCGTTGTAGATCTCCAAGTACGACGCGCGAACCAGGATGCGCTTGTTCTTGGAGATGGCCACCTTGTCGAAAATGTGCTTGAAGGAGTTGGGGATGATGCCTGGCTGATCGCCGTAGCCTTCCATCGTATGGGATTTGCCTGCTCCCGTCTGTCCGTAGGCGAAGATGGTGCCGTTGTAGCCCTCCATGACGGCCTCGACAATCTCGGTGGCCGCCGTGTCGTACACTTGCTGCTGGGTGGACTGCACGCCGAACGCCGCGTCAAACGTGAAGGACTTGGGCGGCTCCGAGGTCGCTGCTACTGGATTGATCACAGATACCTCCGCCCGGTCGAAGTTGGCGGTGGCGGCCGCTTGTCGCCCATCCTGCACCTCCTTGTTGCTCATGGGCCGGATGCGAACCATCACGCGGACGCACTCGTCATGCTTGGACGCCTTCGTCGCCATGATAACGGTCGGGACGGGATGGCTGTATAGAGAGCGGACTTGAAGGGGAGAATGAACGTGTGAACGATCCGAAGGTGGGGGCGTTTGGAGACTGGAACACGGCGGCTGTTGAGGGGAAATGGCACTGTGTCTCTTCGCGGAATGTAGCCATGTTGGAAGATACTTTTTTGTGGCTTCGGCGGCTGACTGGAGGACAGCGTGTCTTGTTTAAGTGGCTAAGTGCTTAGACTTCTCGAAGACAACCACTCGTCATGTAGACTTGATAAAGTGATCTCCCAGCGTAATGACTACAGAGCCCTCCCTCTTGCTGTGCATCGCAACGCTGCCTTACACATGGCTTCTTCCGTAGAGGCGCGAGTATGGAGGAAGCTGGAGGTGGTGGACGATCCTCTGCTCCTACACTCGTGGTCATTCGTCGTGGGCTTGCCTCGTTGCTCATGCTGCGAGTCAGTAGACAAAAGGTGACAGGCGCACTGTTCGCTATCACGAAGCACATTTTTAATCAGGTCCGACGGAAACAAACAAGCTGGCATTAGGTAACCGACGGGCATGGCCTTCCGCGATGTGCAGGATGGACCACGTCACCGTCCCGTATCATATTGTGCAACCGGTTGCCAACCGCTGTCAAAATCCGGGGCGAATAAAGGGGGACTGCTCCTGTTGCTGGTGCTTGATTGAGCTGGCTGTCGTCAAGTTGCCTGCCACCCGAAGACGGAGGTGCAGAAGGGGAGAGCGACCGGAACGCAGCGCTTCAAGTTGCCACGACGTCGTCGGGCGGCATTTCCAGACGATGGCGAGCCTGGTAGGTAAGATCAGCGGACGAACTGCCACGGATCGAGAGATCCTGGCGTAGTTCCGCGATCCCAGAAGTGGATGTGAGTTCAGCCGCCGGTCTGGAGCTTGGCGCCACCATGGCTCATGGATGGACGGGCCTCCAAGTCCGCAAGCAGTTGCAGATGCTGGAGCCGATTTGCGCGATGCAGTTTTTGCCGCAGCATATCCCAAGGATAGACGAACATCTCTCCAATCTGATCCGCTCCCTCACGTCACGCACCTTTCGGACCTAGAGCTCCTGACATTCCGAGCGAGGGCAATGCACTCGCGTCGAAAACGGCAAACAAGGCCAACGGTCGGTGGTGTCATGTATTACACCGAATTGACAGCTGGAAGCCAGTTTGCTACGTGCACCTCCCGTTGCGATACAGGGTCCGTCGCTCTTTCGAGTTTCGAGTGCAACCTGCAGCGAGAAGGCGATTGCCGATTGAGGTTCTCCCTCCGTCCATCCACGAGGGTGAGGGGTCTAAACTGCAGCTTGTTCATGTTCATATTCATGTTCGTGTAGGGTTCACGTATGTCTGGACGAAGCTGTCCCGCTTCTTGGTCATCTCCCCGTCGATGCCGCTGACTGACCTGCAGACCGAGGACCCGCGGGAGCTGGGTGGCAGCCAGCCTCAAGGGAATCGGAACGGGTGCAAGGATGTTTGAGGTCAGGCGCAAAGAAGCTCTCGAGCCCGGTTTCTGGTCGGTTGGGCCCCTTGAATCGTGTCTATCTCGCCGCTGTATCCTTGTGATATTCTCCCATTTTCATAAAACAGGGTGTGCTTTCGAGCTTCCGACAAAGTGCACTAGATAGTTGTATTGAAATTCTCCCGACATTTTGAAACGCACCGTGTTATGTAAATTCACCAACTAATACGAAGGCACGACTTTGACTGGCGCTGGTGGCGTGGACGGGATCACGAACGAACTTCCACCACTCGCCGTGTTGGCTTTCTTGCGGCGAGGAGCGAGGATGTTTCTGGCCAAACGATCGTGATCCACCATCCCAGTCGCCCACCGCTGCTTCCACAAAATTAGCAATGCCAGCACAACCCTCGAGGTAGAAGCAGGATCATTGCGACAGAAAGCTCCTGGACGTGTGCGTATGTACAGCCGGCGCTTGGTCCAGCAGTAAAGGTGCATGCGCCGTCATAGTACTAGACAAGGCGGTAGCAGCGTGGGAGGGAGGCTCCACGTGGGCCGAGCGTGCCTCCCCACTCGTTCTTTACCAACTGGAATTTGGCCGCTTTCTTCCGAAATTCTTAAACTTCTTCAGGAAAATTGTCGCCAACAGCACTCGCTATCTTACCGAAACTTACGCGAATCCCCTTCTTTTAGCGTAATTCCGTCCTCGGAACCCCTCGCACGCATCTTCGAAAAGCTTCACGCATGTCCCGAGAGGTGCACGCCGCGGCTTTTCTCTGCCCTTACAATGGCACGGCGGCGAGGTGTAAAAGCCTCGCCGCCTCCCTCCGCTCCCTGCTTCCCCCTCGAGCCGTCGCGGGCCGTCGGCCTCCCCATTCCCGAACGCTCTGCCAAGCCCTGGCCTGCGTCGCTGAGCAGCCATGACCAAGTCGCTGCCGCTGCCGCCGCGCTTCTTCCAGTGCCCGGCGCTGTCGGCTCGGGAGGAG
>MBAC02007381.1:0-15306 GCA_001712635.2 Nothophytophthora sp. Chile5
CTGTTCAAACCTCTTTCAGGATTAGCGGAGTTGGGCCTCCATTCCATGAGTTTAACGCTGATCCTGGCAAACCAGCACGGCACATTAACGTTAGCCTTGTGGCTCCACTAATGCTGCGAGCGGACTCTGCAACTAACTTGGCAACTTGCCAATTGAAAGTATATGCAAGCTTGCTACAATAGCATTATCGTATAGTTGTGCATGTGCACTTGAATTCGGTGCGCCCAGAGCACGAGCATACTGGCGCACAAGATCTCCCGACTCTGGAGATCTTGCGCACCAATATGCTCATGCCTCAGTCCCGACGCCTCCCTCTCGATCAATTGCAATCCACTTGGAAGCCCGAGTTCACTACATGCACATGTTATATCCCAGAATCCATCCCCACGATGAGTGCGTACACAGTTGGATCTCAGACCCGGTACCGCTGGCCTACCAGCCTGGCGGTGTTGACGGCTTCAACAATGATAACCACGCCGAGTGCCTGTTTAGAAAGTGAACCCAAGGGGATCGGATGGGGCGAGATCAATCCACCACGAGCTCTCGGTGAGACTCACAGCAAAATGGTGGCACGCATACAAGCATGATAACCAAAGCGCCAAGGATACATGGACGGGCTCGAACTTCTTTCTGATTCAGGCGTCGAGTACTGTACGATATCTGGAATGTGAAAGGAGAAATTTCACAAGATGAAGACAAAGATACAATTGGAAAATGGGAAGGCGCGACCACCAGGCTTGTGGGTGCACCCAAAGACTGTGGGTCGAAGCACACGCCCGCCCCTTTTTATCCAACAAAAACGTCCAGAGGACATCAATTCAGCCAATCAATCGCCCGCGCGATTATCCCACTGCTGAACTCTGAAAAATCTTCGCACCAAAATACTCCCTCCTCCAAGTAAAAGGCAAAAAACACAAACCCACCCTTCCCCATACAAAACCCAAGTGTCCGGTCGCATCCTGCAGCAACATAAGAGTAAGATTAAACTCGCCCTCTCTTTGCTGGCGCGACGGCAGCGTCGCGTCGTGACTCACAAATACGGTACAGCTGTAAATCCTCAAGATTGGGGCATCGCACAGTCAGCTTTCCATTTCCAGAGAGAGGAGGAGGAGCAAGGCAAGGCACGAAGGCGGCCAAGAGAACGTGGCGCCGCGACCCCATCACATCCGCCCGAGTCCTCCCAGAGCCGCGAGAGGCCCCGCTTTCGGCCCATTCGCTCACTTGGCGATTCGGCGGGCCGCAAGCGCCACTCACCCTGGAAAAAAAGCTTCCTTTTCCGAGGTGCAAGCGCGCAGAAACATGACGGACAGCGGAGTGTACCACGCGCTCCCCGAGCAAGGCGTTGCGTCCAACGCCGAGCGCTTGAGCTCCAGCGCTAACCGCGTGAGTGGCGGTCACGGCGGCCAGCGCGTGAGTCGTCGCGGGTCTCAGGGCGGCCCCGCCAGCGTCCAGCAACCTTCGCCCGAGAAGTCGTTGTCGTTGTCGCCGCCGCCCCATAGCGGCTCGACGGACGAGGCTGTGCTGGATATGGACGACCTGGATGCGGCAGCCGTACAGCCTCGCGGCGAGTCGCGGCCGCTGCCCGCGCGCTTCCTGGGCGGCGGCTACGGCCGCAACTCGTACTTTGCGTGGCGTCTGCGACTGAGCGCGCTATTGGTGGCGGCGCTGGCCATCTGCGGCATCGTGTCGTTCTGGGCCACCCGCGCCATCGCCCACGGCGGCGTGTATGTGTCCGACGTGGGCTACGCGCTGGGCTTCCACCGCACGCAGACCACGTGCGTGGACGGCACGGACTACTGCGGGGCCTGCGACACCATCGTCACGTACGCCATGCTGGTGTATCACGTGTCGCCGCTGCTGGTGATCATTGGGCTGCCGGCGTCAGGGCTGCGCGTGTTTGAGCCGTTCCACCGCGCACGCCACGGCGACGGCCGCCAGAAACTGCGGCGCGCGCTGTTCTTCCAGATGTGCGAGGTGCTGAGCGTGGTCGTGCTCGTGTTCAACCTCGTGGTGATCCTGTACTTCGTGTACGCCATCTTCCAGGGCAACAACTTCCACTGCAGCCGCGCGTCGGCCATCATCTATGTGCTGTTCGCCGTCGTGACGTTCCTGGCCAACTTCGTGGTGCTCACGTACTTCGCGCGCTTCCGCGAACACCTCAAGATGCAGCTCGGCGCCTTCAAGGAGACGGACCAGACGGGTGGCGTCCGGGCGCGCTTGAAACGCCGTCGCGGCAAGTACCAGTCGGAGCGCTCGCGCGTGGTCAACGACCTGCGCAAGCACCTGTACAAGGAGACGTCGCTGGGCAACGTAGCCAAGATGGAGGAGCTGCTCGAGTACGCCAAGGAGCGGCTGGGCACGGACTTCGCCGTGGAAATGTACCCGGACGCGAAGCTGGTGTGCCAGCTCTTTGGCCGCTCCAACAAGAACCCGCTGCATGTGGCAGCCTACTTGGGCAACGTGCAGGCGCTGCAGCTGCTCGCGGACGCCGGTTTCCGTGTGGACAGCTACGACAAGGTCTCGCGCGTGAGGTTCACGACGGGTGACCTGTTCTGGACCTTTGCGCAGTTCTTCGTGGCCAAACCCGTGGCTTCCGAGGACGAGACGGCGGCCTCCATCTTCCGGACGACGCTGGTCACACCGCTGCATTGTGCCGTGAGCACAGGCCAGATCGAGACCGTTCAATGGCTGTTGACAAGAGGCGCTGATGTGAACCTCAAGTCGAAGGCGTCCTACTGGTCGGACCGCATGCCGCCGCTGTTCGTGGCCGACAACCCGGACATCGTGGCGCTGCTGCTTGAGGCCGGCGCCAACCACCTCGAAGTGCCTGATCCGGGCCACATGAATACGCTCACGGTGCTGCAGATGGCCTACCTACGCGGCAACTTCCCCGTGGCGCACGAGCTGGAGAAGTGGGGCGCCGATGTGGCGCTCACGCCGCTGCATGAAGCCGCCGCCAACAACGACACGACGGCAGTCAAGAAGCTGCTGAAAGCCGGCGCGGACCCGAATTGCGTGGGCGAGTACGGCTACACAGGCATGCATCGCCGCACGCCGCTGCATTGGGCCGCGATCAACGGCGCCGAGGACGCTGTCAAGATGCTGCTCGAAGCCGGAGCCGACCCGAACTTCCAGGACGTTTTCGGCCGCTCGCCACTGCATTGGGCGGCACGCGTGAACAAGCCGGCAGTGGTGCGGCTACTGTTGGACAAGGACGGCGACGTGAGCCTCCGCGACTACCGCGACAAGACGCCGTTGTTGTGTGCCGCGTCCTCGAAGGACGTGAGCGTGGACCTCTTCAACTGTCTGGTCGAACATGGCGCCGACATTGACGACCACCTGCCCAATGGCGACACGGCGCTGCATATCGCCATGAAGTGCGAGCAGAAGGCCACGGCGTTGGCGCTGCTGGAAGCTGGCGCCGATGTAATGGAGACCAACCGCGACGGCTACCGCCCCGTGGATTGCACCACCTCCACACAGCTGCAATTCGAGATCAAACAGGCGGCGGGCGACCGCGACGTGATGATCAGCTACACGCACTCGCATAGTGAGTTCGCACTTAAGCTGCGGGACAGCCTCGAGCGCGCCAACATCACGTCCTGGCTGGATCTGATGGACCCTTCGGGCATCGGAGGCGGGTCGGTCTGGCGTGAGGAGATCGCACGGGGCATCAAGAACGCCGAGGTGATCGTATGTCTGTACACCGCGGACTACCCGGGCTCCGAGTGGTGTCTGAAGGAGCTGGCGTTGGCTAAGCAGCTCGGCAAGCCCATCATCGCCGTGTCCACTGAGCACGAGCCGGTCACAGACGACATGCAAGTGTACATTTACACGCGGCAGATGGTGCCGTTCGAGCCGGCGATCACCAAGGTGAACAACGCCAACCCGCGCCAGATCACGTACGAGTACGATGAGGACCGCTTCAGTCTTCAGTTCCGCTTGCTGCTGGATGGAGTCCGCGATGAGATCGAGAAGTGCCGTGAGGCCAACATAACGCGTGGTAGCCACCGCCTAATCGGCAACGGCACGAGCATGACGGGCTTCGGCGAAAACCTCGCGGAGTGGGACCCAGCCATGCTGGACACGATCGAGTTCGCCTTTGTCTCGCACGGCGACCACCACCACGGTTTCGTCAAGCGCCTGCACGACCGCCTGCAGGACAGCAACATCAAGTGCTTCCTGGAAGGCACGCAGTCGTACGCGGATATGACGGAGCGCATCCACGCGGCCAAAGAGGCCATCCTCAAGTGCTCGGTGTTCATCGTGGTGCTGTCCAGCAAGACGGCCAACAGCGAGCTGGTGAAGGACCAGCTGGCCTTCGCGGAGGACAAGGGGCGCACGATCCTGCCCATCATGCTCAATGACATGGAGATCCCGCTGGACAAGACGTACACGCTCTCACGGCTGGAGCTGCTCCACTTCACGCCGGAGTTAGGCTTCAACTCGAGCTTCCAGCAACTGCTGGGCCGCGTGCGGAACTCCATGACGAGCGCCAGCGCGTCCTTCAACGCACCGCGCGCGGCCACGCGCCCGACTTTCCGGGCGGTGGCGCGCATGACGGCCATGTCCCGACCTCGTCCTCGCCCTCGCCTCAATGGCAACGCGACCGTCAACGCCGCCGCGCGCGCATTCATGGGACGCCCGCGCCTCTCGGAAGCCCCCGTAGCGCTGGTCTAAGCGATATATATGAATGGCGGACCGCTCCCGCATTTTAAACCAAGACGACGAAGGAGGAAACAACCAAATGTCCTGGTCGACTAATAAACTCAGACATGTGCACCAGTATTGAGCGAATTATAATAGCTGCAAAAAAAAAGTATCCAACTTGAAGTTGTTCAAAATGTTCACTAAAACGACATAAGTTGGAACTATACTCTGGATAATTGTCCAATCGTGATTCGACCACGCTTGAACTTCAACTTAGATCTACCCGGACGATTCACTTAAGTACGTCGCATGAGAAACGAAAATCTGTCAAGTTGTCAGTGCGGTTTGGGATTGAAGACGTCAATATGACAGCGTTGGGCAAGCGGAAGGGCGAGGGCGTGGCCGTCGTAGAGGCTGAAGCGGACATCGGAGGCGCCAAGCGCCATGCAGGGACGAAGCAGGGCGACGGCGCGAAGATCCGTGCGTTTTCCCGCGCCTCAGGGGGCCATAATGACGGCGAAACCGCGTGCTCTAACTCTTGATGTTATGTATGTCAGTGTGGCAGCCATCGCAGAGCCTCTTAGACACGTCCAACTGGACGCAGTTTACAAAGATGGTCAATGCGCGCTACGGGTGGGTTATCTTACGCCGTGGGGCCTTCTCCTAGTCTCTGTATTGCGCATTGGAGGGGGAATGCTGCAAGGAATAAACGTGCCGATGTGTTGCTGTGCTCCGTTGCTTGCCGCTTAGCACGACCTTGAAGAAGCCGCAGGAGCTCTGGGCGTGGTCGGTGGACAACCTGGAGTCGTTTTGGGAAGCGGTACGATGCTACTAGATCAGCGCAAACTCGAAGACGGCGTCTGATATTTGGTATTTCTTGGTGTGTGCTAGTGCTGGGAGTTCACGGGGATGAAATCGTCCCAGCCGTACACGAAGGTGCCGTTGTAATGAGGATGCAGTTCTGTTGCTGCATGCCCTCTCGTTCGGGGTGAACTTAGAAGAAGCTGACTGCGATTCAATTGCTTGCTTGCAGGTGATCATGGACAAGGAGAAAATGCCAGGTGTGCTTCCCTGTCCACAGTTTAAACTACGATGCATTCTGATCTCCGTTTGGCTCTGCAGTATTATACATGCTGATCAAAGTATGTTGTCAATAGGTGCCAAGTTCTTCCCCGGTGCCCGATTGAACTTCGCCGAAAACCTGCTGCGCTTCCGCGACAACCGTCCAGCCATCGTGTTCAAGGCCGAGACCAGCAATCAGGAGGAGGTCATTTCGTACGCACAACTGTACGACCGCGTGGCAAGCTTATCTGCTCGTTTGTCAGAGCTTGGGGTCGTTGCCGGGGACCGGATCGCGGCATACATCCCCAACATCCCGGAGGCCATCATTGCCATGCTTGCTGCTACCAGGTGCGTCCCCGAGTGCGTTTCCGTTGTACTTTGTATCGTTATTGCTCTGACGCTCCTGCTGTCGTCCTGGCGGTTCGCAGTCTTGGGGCAATTTGGTCCAGTTGTTCGCCTGATTTCGGTGCTCAAGGCGTCCTGGATCGCTTTGCGCAGGCATTCTCGCTGCTTTCGTGCTTTGGCTCAATTGTGTGGCAGGGTTTATTCACTTATTATGCTTGTACGAACGTGCTGGGCTCGAATAGATCACGCCCAAGGTGGTATTCGCGACCGACGGCTACTTTTACAAAGGCAACCGCGTCAACACGCTCTTGCATCTGAAAAAGGTCATCGACCAGCTGTCCACCGTTGAAAAAGTGGTGGTCATCCGCTTCACGATATCGGACAAGTACGACCTGGACCTCTCGCATATCCAGAATGCAGTCTACTATGACCACTTCATCAAGGAAGGATCAACTCCCCCCAGTGACCCGATTCCGTTCGTCCAGCTGCCTTTCGACCACCCGATATACATCATGTATAGCAGCGGCACGACGGGACTTCCCAAGTGCCTGGTGCAAGGTCCTGGTGTCGTGCTGAACCATCTGAAGGAGCACATGATTGTACGTTTTGTCGCTGTCGACTGGGTGGTAGATCTCGCTTTCAATGCTGCTGATACGATAGCTAACTGAATTGTTTGCTGTATACACTTGTATACACATCACGACACTGTAGCATTTGAACGTGCAGCGGGAAGACCGCGTGTTTTACTTCACGACGACCGGCTGGATGATGTGGAATTGGCTGGTGAGTGTGCTTGGCGTCGGCGCAACGGTTGTGCTCTTTGACGGCAATCCGCTGTACCCGTCGACGCAAACGCTGTGGCAGTTTGCACAGGTGGGTGATTGGGTGGCTGCTCTCTTCTTGGTCGGTAGATTTGGTATATTCATGGCTGTTGAGGGCTGACGATGATGGTGGTTTGTCGTGTGTAGGACGTTGGCGTGACGGTTTTTGGTACAAGTGCGCGCTACTTGGCCGCCGTCATGGACTCGGGATGCGTCCCAAGCAAGGAGTTTGACCTGTCCAAGCTGCGGATGATCACGTCCACGGGCTCTCCAGCCAGCACCAACATTTTTAAGGTTTGTGGCTCTTTCGATAAACTCTCGCGACGAGGGAATGTGCGACCTCTTGATGACATTCTGGTGTTGGATCTGGGTAGTTTGTATACGAGAGCATCAAGAGCGACGTGCAATTCGCGTCCATCAGCGGCGGAACCGATTTGAACGGCTGCTTCGCTCTAGGGTGCACCAATCTTCCAGGTATTGAGACGTTGCGGACTTGCTTGCTTTGCTATCGCGGCGGTTCATTCTCTGATATGGAGTACTTTTGGAACTGCAGTGTGTGACAGCGAGCTTCAGACGCGTGGGTTGGGCTTGGATGTACGCATTTTCGACGATAATGGCAAGGAAATCGTGCAAGAAAAGGGAGAGCTCGTTTGCAAGCAGCCGTTCCCATCCATGCCGCTCTACTTCTGGAGCGATGACAACGGAGTCAAGTACCACGATGCATGTAGGTGGCACCTGAAAGTTGCAAGCCCGTACATACCTTGAGTGTTTGGCTGACCCTAATTGCATTTGCCCCACAGACTTCGATACTTTCCCAGACATCTGGAGACACGGAGACTTTGCGGAGGTCACGAAGAGTGGCGGTGTGATTATCTACGGGCGCTCCGACGCCACCTTGAAACCAGGTACGAAGGAAACGACGCAGGTTCTCGGGATGTTGCTAACCCCTTCGATGTTTCGTCTCAATCTGTGGATAGGCGGGGTGCGGATCGGGACTGCGGACATCTACAAAGTCATGGAGCGCATGGATAACGTGGCTGATTCCGTCGTGGTTGGGCAGAGCTACACGCTGAAGGACGGCACTCCGGACGTGCGCATTCTCCTGTTTGTGGTGATGGCCGATGGCCACGAGTGCACGCCCGCGTTCCAGCGAAAAGTGCGGCAGCACATTCGCGACCAGGCCTCGCCGCGCCACATGCCTGGGCTGGTGGTGGCCTGTCCAGACATCCCTCATACTGTGAGTGGGAAGAAAGTGGAGCTTACGGTGAAGAAGATCATCGACGGATGCGAAGTGACCAACAAGAGTGCGCTGAGAAACCCGGAAAGTCTCGTCTGGTTCGAGGAGTTTGCCGCGTCACGTCGCGAGAAGAGCAAGCACGCCGCGTGACCTAGGCATCGCGAGAAAGAATTGGCAGACGTCAATCGGCAAGTGAATATGCCAGCTGGATGGATGAGTGTGTTGTGATACATGATCCAGAGTTTGATGAACATGGTCGGACTATACCAGGAGAGTCGTGCTTCCTCACTCGTTTTCTGTCATGCCACTCACCTTATTCCGGCTGAGAATGCTCCAGAGAGTGGAAGAAATGCGCGAAGTGGCGGTAGATATCGTCCCCCGTGCTCCAGGGCACTATCGAGGCACGCACTTTGTCTGGGTTCGCGTTGATTCGCTTCTGCAGGCCGTACGCCTTCCCTGTAGCCTCATCGGCACGCGCAAACACGACGTCATCCCTGCAGTCACGAGTGTTAGTACTAAGACGCAGCACAAGGACAGAGCAAGGATGAGAGAAACTACTGGTACGCACTTGGACAAGCGAGTGGCCGCACAGAAATCGCCCGATCCGTCCCCAACGTAAAGCACGCGCGAGTAGGACTGAGTGCTGCGGATTGCCTCCACAATGCGACCCTTGCACATGTTCGTGGGGCACCACTCACATCCGTGGGGCTCGATGCTTTCTGCGTGATACGGACGGACGTGAAGCCGACTACGTCCATCAGCCACGAGCTCAAACTCAGCGGGGTTTGTGATGACCTCGCTCACATATTTTGTCAGTCCATGATGCTCCAGCATACTCTCGATGTAGACCTGATTGGCATCGCTGACGATCTTGACGTCGGCACTGTATTGCTCCACCGCAAGGCGAACTGCATCCAGCATACGCGGCTGGATGGGCACTTGGGCCACCGTTTCCCGGATCAAGTCGGCCGAGACCTCGGGCTTCTCGGCCAGTACCTGCAGCATGTCGTCCATGACTTTCGTCCACGATGGCTGCTTCGCGCATCGGTCGCGGAGTGTGAGAAGGAGCTCAGGATGAAGCACATGAAAGATGAAGGTGTCGGAGTTCTCGTTGATCAGCGACCAGTCGTAGTCAAAGACGACCAGCACGCCGCCCGAGACTCGCGGAATGGCTCGTGGAATCGAAGGTTTCGGCTGAAAGGCCCGCACGAAGTGGCGGTAGATATCGAACCCCGTGCTCCACGGCACCACAGACGCACCGACGCAGCCCGGGTTCGCGTCGATTCGCGTTTGCAAGCCATAAGGCTTTCCCCCCGCCACAGCAGAGCGCGCGAACACCACATCATCCCTGCATGAACACGACGAAAACGCATGTTAGTCCAGTTGGTCGGGTATCATACGGTATGCGCAACGTACTTGGTCAAGCGCGTGGCCGGGCAGAAGTCCCCAACGCCATCCCCGACATAAAGCACGCGAGCGTATGGCTGAGCGCTGCGGATCGCGTCAACGACGCTGCCCTTGCACATGTTGGCAGGACACCAGGCACAGCCCAGTGGCTCCAAGTGTTCGGCATGGTACGGACGAATGCGGAGCCGACTGTGTCCGTCGACTGACTCTTCGTACTCGGCGGGGTTGGTGAAGACCTCGCTCACATGCTGCACCAGTCCTTGGCGCTCCAGCATGCTCTGGATGTAGACACTGTTACTGTCGCTGATGATCTTGACATCTGCGCCGTATCGCTCCACCACAAGGCGAACTGCGTCGAGCATACGCGGCTGGATGGGGATCTGGGCCACCGTCTCGCGGATCAAGTCGAGTGAGACCTCGGGCTTCTCTTCGGCCAACACCTGCAGCATGTCATCAAAGACTCGAGGCCACACTGGGTTCTGTGCGTGCCGATCAGCGATTGTCGCAAGCAGCTCCGGATGAAGCACCCGGAAGACGAGCGAGTCCGAGTCCTCATTCACCAGTGACTCGTCGTAGTCGAAGACCACCAGCACGCCGTCTGGAGTTCGTGGCATTGGCTTGGGTACTGAAACAGTCTGCGTCTTGGTTACGGTCGCGCGATGCTTGGGGTATTCCTGCAGGAAGAAGCGCTGGAAATGCTTGTAGACATCCTCTCCAGTCGTCCACTCTTGGATTTGCGCCTGAATTTTGCTGGGATTCACGTTCAGTGCCTCCAGCAGCTCGAAGGGCTTGCCATCCACGCTGCCTGCACGAGCGAAGACCACGTCGTTTCTGCAGAAAATACAGCCGCAACAGTCATGTGAGCACGGATTGAAGTCTCTTCAGCTAGCACGACCAACAAGCTGGAAGTATCGACTCACTTGGACAGCTTTGTCGCTGCGCAGAAATCACCAATACCATCGCCGACGTACAGAACGTGTGCGAACCGATGCTGTTGCAGGATTCGCTCCAAAATGGCACCTAAACGTCCCCATCAACATGCAGCAATCAGTCTTCTGAGAGCGCCATACGCGTCCAAGCGAGTGCTACAAGTGCTTCGCCACAGACCTTTGCACAAGTGCACGGGGCAGTTCGGACAGCCGTGCGGTGCGAGGTGCGGCCCATGGAACGGACGCACGCGCAACGTCTTGCCGCCGTCTTCGAAATGCGTCGGGTTCGCCACCACTTCGTTGACGTTGGACGTAAGCGCGTGATGGTCCAGGAAGCTCTGGATGTAGAAGACCGTGGCGTCGCTCACGATCTTGCACGTGGCTCCGAATTCGTCCACCGCCAGTCGCACTGCGTCCAGCATACGTGGGTGCACCGGCACATGTGCCGCAGCGTCACGGATGTCCTCGGAGGACACGAGAGGACGCTCGACCGCCAGCTGCACGAGGAATTCGTCCATCAACTGCGGCCAAGTGACGTCGCCAGCGCGATACTTGGCGCTCAGCTGGTCCACCGCTTCCGCGTGCAGCGTCCGACCAATGTGGATACTCGAGTCCACCTCCACCAGCGAGTAGTCGAAGTCGAAGATCATCAGCACGTCCGCGGCGGGGGCGGCTCCATCCTGCGCCATGACCTGCCGTCTCAAATCGCATCTTGAGGGTCTTCGCTTCAGAGATCGCGAAATCAGATTCAGGGGATGATGTCGAAATAGACGGGTATATGTTTTCACAGTATCCTGGAACAGCTTATGGTAAGTAACACGACGATGGATGAGTGTTCGCGCACTTTGAATATCAAATGATGCAGGTTCTGACCTTTCAGGAGAGCACATACAGTCTGTTTGGTAGGTTTTCGGCGCGCCAAAAGTTCGGACCATGTTTCCCAGTCACACACAGAAAGCGCGGGACTGACCAGATTGACCAAGTTGGGCGGCGATGGGGCTCTCGGCGGCGGAGCTCCAGGCGGAGACGCTGTTCCCAGGCGACACCATCGAGTACTTCTCCATGGTGCAGTCCTCGCTGCACCTCCTCCCGCACTCTTCGCGTTGCTCTAAGGCTCACAACTGCGTTTGAATCCTCTTATTCGCAGGCGTTCGTGGCGGGAGACCGACGCGGCCATCGCGTGGCCAAAGTGCTTCGCGTAGACCGCGCGGACGAGGACTTCCCCATCCGAGTGGACACGCAAGAGATGTACGTCTGTGATAGTGGCCTGCGGTGGTGAGGAGCGCCATGCATTCAGCAATGACCTCATCTGTGTATACATACGTGTATACATGCTGTAGGCTGCCACTGACGATAATGCTCAAGCGGAACCGCGACCGCCATGACTTCGAAATCTCCAGTGATGGTGCGTTGGATGATTTCTTCGGCTCTTGCTGGCGACTGGCGGTTGCTGTCCAGCGCTAGGGGATCTCATCGCCGTTAAAAACTCGCATTGGCGATCGTGTCTTGCGGCGCTTGCAGATGCGAAGTGGCGCAAGCTGCGCACGTTCAAGCTGGTCGACGGCGAGGTGGAGGGTGAGACGCGCGCTGAACGTTTGAATGCAGGACTCAAGAAGGTTTGCCGTGTGCTTTGGTTGGATTTTGGGTGGTTTGGAATGGACTAGTGACGCTGTAATTGTCGTGGTTTGGATGCGATTTTCAGAGCCTTGCAGCTGCCATGAAGGCGACCAAGAAGCAGGTGGCCAGCGAGAAAGCAGCAAAGAAGGATGCGGGCAGTAAGAAGCTCATGAGTATGTTCTTCAAGAAGCCGTCGCCGCATTCTATAGCTGAAGACGGCGAGACGACAGGCAGTCAGAGCAGCTACCTTGAGAGGGAGGAGTCGCCCCAGAAACGTCGGGATCGCAAGCCTTTGACGCCCAGGGACAATACAGACCCATCGCGCAGCGAGGCGAGGCGGCGGGATGATTGTGTTCCGAAGAAGAACCTCATCGTGGAGAGGTCTCGACAGTCAGAGCAGCGTCGTCAGCGTGAGGACGAGCGTCGCAAGTCGCTCAAGAGGACACGCGTCGACTTTTCGCCGAAGAAAGTTCGACAGAAAGACCGCATGCGCAACGAGAAGGCCCCCAGGAGTATCAGCAAGTTCTTCGAGGCGAAACCGAAGCAGGAGCATCGGCCAAAGAAGCGCAAGGTCAGCCTGTCCAAGTTCATCGACAGCATCGAAGAGAAGCAACGCGATTGCTCGCTTGGCGACTTGAACCAGTATCTTGAGTTGGACAAGAAGCGCCTCGAACTGGAAGAGAAAGCGAAGAAGGCAAGCGACGGCGAAGCAACTGCGACCTCGAAGCGCGGTGGTGAACGTCCTGCCAAGGTCCGGTGGCAGCAAGATCGACAGCAATTCCGCAAGGATCAAGACAGTGGCCGCAGCAAATTTAAAGCAGGTTCGATGGAGCTGTGGCTGGGTCGCTCCAAGCGGCAAAACCAGCTGGAGGAGGGCAGTGCGATCACACCGAAGCCACCGGAGAAAGACAAGCAACGGACACTCAACCTCGCCCCCGAGCAGCGAAAGAGCGAGCTGAACTTCATGATGGAGCGCCATCTGGACGACGCTGCAGCTCAATCCAAGAGCAGCAAGAGCCGCGAGCAGCGAGGTCTCAAGCTGGAAGACCGCCTCAGCAACAGCACGAACAAGAAACGACGCTCGCTGGGCACGTTGAGCGCCAGGGTACGCTCACGTCTGACTCCTATTTCCTTCTCACACCCGTTGCATATTGTGCTAACCCCGTGCTTGTGTTGCTGTAGCCCTCGAAAGGAAATGACTCCAGCTTGAAACACGAAAAGTCAAGCTTCATGCACAAGTGGAACCCCAGGAAATAGAGAGAGTGTGCCAAGGCCTCACCGCAAAGGTTTGGAGACAGAATATAGACAGATAGCAATGCGTTGCAACCGTGCGCAACGCCAAACCAAACCGTTTGCTGTGGTCCCGTAGCTAGCCTGACTCACGACACATGCTGTACTCTCCAAGCTGACAGGTTCACTGAGTTGAGGCCCGCTTGGCAAGGCGGAAGCCGCCGTCGCTTAGCTTCCAGATGCCGAGCGTGTAGCACAGTCGGATCAGCACAATTTCACGCAGCATCGTAAGCGTGGCCGAGATCACGCTGAGCTTGGAGCCAGGCACCTCCGTCCATTGCACTGCGACTTCCTGGAGAGACACAAAACAGAGGCTGTGAGCGTTCGCGTACCACAACGAAGGAGGAACCAAAGGTGATGAATGGGTGCAAGGTACACACTTTGACGGCCATCCCGCTGATCGAGGCGAGGTAGAGCAGCTCCACGTCGAAGGCCCATCGCTCGATGTGCATGGGCGCGAACAGGACGCGTGCCGCCGTGCGGTCGAACAGCTTGAAGCCGCACTGCGTATCGCGCACGTTCTTCACGCACAGCGTGGTCACGATCAGGTGGAAGCCGTGCATCAGCAGATTGCGCAGCGGATTGCGCTGCAGATCAGAAACCACCACCACCGATACGTTAGACACTGCCACAAAGTAGGGTGTGATAGTGAGGCCACGTTGCTGCTCATACTTTGGCGATGGCCTGCTCCTCCAAGTGGGCGCGACTGCCGCACACGATGACGCCGGTCTTGCCGCCCTCCTGGGCCTGGTCCATGGCCTGTGCCAGCTTGTCCAGGTCACGGATTTCCGTGGCATTGTCGGCGTCTGCGAACAGCACGCGCTCGCCTCGGGCCCGCATCACGCCCTTGCGGATGGCGCCACCCTTGCCGTGGTTCTTCTGCAGTCGCAGCAGGCGAATGCGCTCCACCGAATGCGTCTTGACCTCCCGCATGACCACGTCCACCGTCGCGTCCTGACTGCAGTCATCCACTACCAGGATCTCGTACGAGAACGAGCTGCAAGGAAACACGTCAGCAAAGCGAACCACAAACCCAAAAGCATGACGAAGAGGAAGACGACAATGGAAACGTACGGATCCTGGTGCTTCTTGCTCTCCAGGAACGCCACCGTGTCCTTGAGCGTGACCAGGATGCGCTTCTCTTCATTGTACGCCGGGATCACCACTGTCAACGACAATGCCGCCTTCTCCGCGCCCAACGTCTCGAACACGCGTCTGGCCAAGCACAAACAACACGCTCAGTTAGCAAAGGTCGAATTCTGCTACAGCGCCAGGGGAAACTCAACGCCACGCAACGCCACACCGAAACCGACACACAGTCACACACACAGAGCTTGTCCACTTCCTCCCCCTTCCGCAGCAATACTCCCACGTACGTCTTGGTGCGGTCGTCCGGAGCGTTGGGATCCTCGAACGCGTTCTCCTGCGGCGGGTCCACTTCCTTCGCGAGCCGCGCCGCCTCTGCGATGGGCGCGCGGATCCAGCTCAGCAGCAGCGCCGCGCCCGTCGCGAGTGCCACAGACACCACAAGCAGCGCCGCGTTGGCCACCGCGCCGCCGAATTGCCCCGGAGTCGCCATAGTTCCGTGCTGCTTGGCTGCTTGTGTGCAAATGCCGCCTGCGCTGTGGTTGCAGTCCTCTGTGCTACGTGTTCAATTTACTATTTTTGACGGGTTTTCGCGCCAGGTGCATCCAAACTGTCAACAAATAGGATTGTGAATGATCGCGTCAAAAAAAGGAACGATCATGTCGAATATGTCTACAAACAAGCTTGTTTGTGTCTACAAATAATTTCTCAAAGTGCCAGTGGATCAAAAAGCAAAATTCGCAGTTGAAACGAAGTTTGAACTGTGTTTGTTGGCGCATGGATCAGATCGTACTTTTTCGCACTTTTATGACTTGGGTGACTACCGCTGATTGCAGAACTTACAAACGATAGGTTGTAAGTT
>MBAC02007397.1:0-12026 GCA_001712635.2 Nothophytophthora sp. Chile5
GCCGACATCCATTGATTGCTCGACTACATGTACACTTTCTGTGTTAATTGGCATCATCATTTCGGATCGGAATAGTCGACTACTGTTTTTTCTGCGCCGAACACCCAACTGCAAGTACACGACTTGAGTCATCAAATTAAGGCAGTGCTGAATTCGGATCCTAGAGCTCGAATTCCTCCTCGTGGACGTCGAAGTTGCCGCCACCCAGCGCGACGACGGCTTCATTCGTGGCCTCCTTCAAGGCGGACGGGCCAGACACCACCACTCCAACCGCAGGCAGCATCCACGCCGCGCTTCTGGCCTCACCGTCGGCCTTGTGGCTCTCCAGCGTCTGCCCCATCAGCGTCAGCATGTTGGGTCGCTGGCCCACCGCGACGTTCATCTGGCTAATCAGATCTCCCATAGTGTGGACGTCGCCCCCGAAAACTGCAGCACTCGACTGTAAAGTTGCGGCTTCGACAGTCGTCGGTACACTGTCGCTCTGACTCCGACGGAACGTGGCGTTCTCGTACCACGCGAAGGCGTACACCACAAGGATAGTAGCACAGAAGATGGCCAACTCAAAGGCGCGCTCGAGAGGCCACAGCTCGTAGTGGTTGGCGCCTTGGATGGGGCCGTTGCCCCATCGCACAGCGAAGACGACGACAATCGCCACCACGTAGAGCACCAGCAGCATGACGAAGCGGAAGCTGTTGCTGGACCGCAGGGGCTCGTAGAACGGCCGAGTTGCTGGGTTCGTTGGCTTCGCTGCTGTAATCGCCATCGTCTCTTTCGCGGACGCAGTTTCCAGCTTCTGACTGAGCTCAAGCTCTGAGTAAGCACCGGTCGCGAACAAGTGCGTGCTGAAGTACCGCTCGTGAGGATCCAGTTCGCGTAGCTTGGCCAGCACGGGAGCGACGGCAGGGAACACGCTCAGCTCCCGGAAGGAGAAGATGAAAGTGACGCGCTGGGTCCAGGCCGCGCCATTGCTGGCCACCTTGGCAACCAGATCGTCCAGGATGGCCAGGACGGGGGTCACGCCGATGCCGCCGCCAACCAGACACACGGTCGGGTAGTCCTGGTAGAGCTCCAGCGAGGCGCCGTAGAACCCGTCCATGTACATCAAAGGTGCCATGTTGTCGCGCCGACAGTCCTTGGCATACTGAATCAACTGCTTGGACCAGTCACCGAGCGGCTTGACCAACAACGTGACGTCGGTGGGGCTTGTGTTCGGAGACGACGCAATGGTGAGTGCGTGCCACTCGAGCTTGGAGATCTGCGGGACGTTGAGATACAAGAAGTTGCCGACCTTGTAGTCGTAGGACGCCGAGGCCGGAGACGTCCCTGGAGCTGCGCGCTTAAGCACGACTTTCACCAATTCATAATCTCCTTCGCCAATGACCGAGAGCTCCTGGACTGTGACGGGCGTCATCGCGTTCCAACTGGACGCCGCTCGACTCACGAACCAGACGCAGCCGGACGGGAGGATCCACCAGATGATCTGAGCCCAATGCAGGATCGCGAAGAGCACTGCGATGACGAAAAGCACCCAATGCGTGATGTAGAACCACTCGTAGGCCTTGCGACGGATGATGGGGAACGACGTGGGGATCATGAGCAAGAGTGCCAGGACGGAGATGAAGCCGAAGAAGTTGAACCAGGCGTAGTAGCCGCCGCCCGAGTTGTCCAGTGTGAAGTCGCAGTTGGTGCACGGGAGCTGGTTCACCTGCCACGTGCCCAGTCGGACCCAATAGACCCAATAGCCCAGCATGTGCAGCACGCCCGTGATGACGGTCATGAAGCCGATCCAGCGGTGAAACTTGACGCCATTCGCATACGACACGTTGAAGAACTCCATCCAACCGGAGTTGCGGGTCACCGGCAGCAGCAGAAACGCCATGTTGTAGATACACAAGTACGCAGTGCTGATGCCAATGATGTTGTAGTACTTGGAGGTGGTGAGTGTGCCGGCTGTGGTGGCGGCGTCGATGCGACGGTCCCACTCGAACCAGAAGCACAGGATGTTCCCACCGAGGACGTAGACGACGCCGACGAGCCATTCGCCCCAGGTGAAGCGGGAGACGCCGAGAAGAGGGAGCTGTGGCTTGCGACGCAGCAGCATCGCCACCCGCCAGACCAGCGTCGAGGTCAGACGCCGCGCCGTGTTGATGTGGCGCAAGTACTCGATGAGCAGCACGCTGATCACGAACGGCACGATGCAGAAGATGAAGAGGAAGGTGGGTCGGATCATCTCGGTGTGGCCGCTCTCGGTGATGTTCCGGCCGATGCCCGTGTCAATGATGGCGCTCGTGTGGCCTGCAGCCACGTGGTAGTCGTCTGGATAGCCGTTCCACCAGCCCATCATGGTGTTCACCAGCTCCAGCTCGTACATGGGCGCCCAGGTAGCGATGTTGCCGAAGATGAAGATGGCGCCGGCCAGTACGATCAGGAAGCGAACGACGTGGACGGTGAAGGACGGAGAGGCGACGGTCTGGAGCTGGGGACGACCCCCTGGAGTGCCGCCATCGACTTCTGGGGTCTTGAGAACGGTGTAGCCCGCCATGGTTCAGTGGCTTGAGGTGGAGGCGGCGAATTCCAGAGTGAGCGAAGGAATTCCGCCGCCGCCTTTGTGTTGGTGGTCCATGCGGGGCTGACCCTGGCGACTGGACGGGTCTGTCAACAATACCGATCGCCAGGATGCGGGAAGATCGGGGGTTTGATGTGCATCGCCGCTTGCTGGAACGACCGGCGCTGGGTCCACCGCCACGTTATGAGCGCTCTCAGAGCCGCACATGACCCCAGCAAGTGAGAGACCAGGTGCCAAGTCAACAATGGCACTGAGCTCTGTCTGGACTCTGTGCGGTGACACCGGGGAACAGCTGGCAACAAGGCGCGACTTATGCATGGCCCTGCACGATTTGCTCGCGGCTCGTGAAGTGCAGATTCTAGCGGAAGGATCCGTCCAAGTTGGCATTCGGCGACGTCGTACGTACATTTTTAATGCCGATGCCCATTCAACCCTTAATCCATCGGCTACTCGTGACTAAAGTCGTGTGAATGAACGCCAAGAGCATCGCCTGACCCGCCGACCAACTTGCCGCATCTCACGAGTGCAGCTTCCTCCAGGCGCCTGACCATTCAACAATACGTAAAGGACTCGACAGCGGAAGAGATACGAAATGGATCACCTGATCAGCAGCGCTGCACCGCCGTCGGATCGCACGGTACAATCAGCGGCTGTCCTGATCAAGAGCCCAGGCTGCAACAAGTGAAGATATGCATCGGGCGTTCCGTGGTTAAGTTCTGTGGTCATTATTATATCCTGGCCATTGTGTTGCCGCACATGTATTCGCAGTTGAACCTGCGCACCGATCGACTTGACCTTTGCATCTCCTCTTCTTTTACTTTCTCTTTACACGGGTATCCCGCCTGACTCAGTCGCGCAGCAACGCTTCCATCGCGGGGAAGCGCCTCAGCAGCGACTCAGTCGACTCCGCCACGACGTAATCCTTGGCTGTCTCGACGTCGAGAAGGCCGACGTGGTGCTTCGCTACCGTGGGCACACCACGCGAGCGGAAAAAGGCTTCGATGCTGTCCAGATCGCGCGTCAGCAGTTCATCGTGCCCTTCGGCATTGACTTCGACGGCGTGGCCTAGATCCATGAGCCAGCACTGGCCATTATGATACAGAATGTTTGCCGCCGTGAGCTGACCGTGAACAAGCCGAGCGCGTTGGTAGAGGAGACGCACAGCGCGCAGGAGGTCAGCGTAGGCGTTCCGAAGCTGAGTGCTGTTCAGACTTGCGTCCTTCAGTGAGATGGCAGAGTGTCCATCGGTACCGACGAACTCAGTAATCAGGATGTGCTCTCGGACAAGAAGCGGTCTTGGGACGCGCACGCCGTGGCCCGCAGTCGCCAGCTCCGTCTCCGCCTCCGTAACGGTCTCAGTCGCGAGCGCAGCAGCCGCACGACTCAGATGTCTGTGTTCACGCTCGGTCCAGAGCTTGAGCTGTCGACGGATGCTCTTCTTGACGAAGCGCACGTCATAGCGCCGACCTGTCGGATCGCACTCGTTGAACTTGCTGTAGTCGCCCTTGCTGGACTTGAAGATCTTGAGAGCCAACGCTCGCTCGCGCCCCGTCGTGGCGTCCCGACCAAGGCCGTGGTACACATTGGCCTCCCTTCCGGTGTGTACACGAGTCTGCACGTCCGTCACGAGCTCACTGGCCATCAGCTTGCGCAGGATGAACTGCGTGCGCTCGTCGAACAAGCTCTCGTGCGCATCGCCGCCGTGTTTGCCCAAGTCGACGTGCGCAGGAGTGAGCGTCGTGCCGCGTCGACTCTCGAGCTTCTCCTGTCTCCGCATCGACTCGCGGAACGACGTCAAACCCTTGCCGTTACCGGCAAAAGCAGCAGTCAGATGGGTGTAGCCATCTGCATACTGATCCTCCTCCTCTTCGTACTCAGCGTAGTCGTCTTCGGCGTCGACTGGAGCAGGTTCCTTGTCCTCGAAGGCATCATCAACCTGCGGGTCCTCAAAGAGGGATGCGCCAGTATCAATGGCAGACCCTGCGAAGTGGTTGTTCTCTTCTTCCTGAAGTCGCTGGGCCAGCTCTTCGTCCATGATTTCCTGGAGCGTCCGACTGGTTGACGGGGATGTCGAGGCAGCAACGGGAGCTGCCACTTGCCACGGACAGGAGGTCGCCATGGCTGCTTGGAATCGATTGTTGTAGTCGCGATCAAATGGGGAAATGAAGAAGAAGCGACCGCTTCAGGTCCGACTTCATCCTTGCCATTTGGATTGAGGAGACAAGGTGAAGTTGATACGACAGCTGACCATCATTCCGCTTTCCAGATGTTGCCCTTGTGACCGAGCCGAACGTTCCGAGCACCTTCATTCTGGCTGGGCTGGGGGAAATCTGACTCTGACTCAGATTTCGGTGAGGAAAAAGGAGTGGGCCACACATAAGTCAGAAGATGTCGTACCGTGAGACAACGGTTGAAGAGACCTGAGACCCGGCGCAGCGATTGTTTGCGTTGGTGGTTTGGCACCGCGATGACGCGTCGCATGAAGCTTTGTAAATCACAACGTATGGTCCAAAGATCGCGTCGTCTCGTCAGATTTGGGTACTCTTAAGCACCTTGCAGGCGCGAACACACCAACATTTGTCAAGTTATACGACGGCCACCACGTCCCTCAAACGACGCCTTCCGATAGGTCTCTTGGCTCAAAAGTCGATCGGCCCCCATCCTGAAAAGCTACGGCTCTCCATCCACCCCACCCCACAACCAACGAGTCGTCGGCCCCGACGCCATCTCCCGTGCTGCTTGGGGGAAGGAAGACCGCGCCATGTCGAACATCGGGGAGGAGAGTCCGCTGCTGCTGGGCAGCGGCCGGCACCGCGCGCTTCGCCGCGGCCACACGCGCAGCTCGGGCCTGTCCACACCGCGGTCGCCATTCGAAACGGGGTTCCCGACGCTGTTCACGTCTCCGATCCCGTCGCCGCGGCCGCATCGACTGTCGTTCCCCTACGACCGCAAACCCGAGGGCCATCGTGATCTGCACGTGTTCCTCACGCTCACCATGTCCACAGTAGGCGCCGGCATGCTGTCCGTGCCCTACACGTTCCTGCTGGTGCCTTCGTGGGCGGCGCTCGCTGGCATCGTGGCGGTGGGCGTGGCCATGGCGCTCACAGCCAACGCGCTGTTGATGGCGCACGTGCACCTCGCCGAAGAGGAGGAGGAGGCGGAGCACATTGGGTCGGGTCGCAAGTTCGCGTCCTTCCAAGCCATCGCAGTGGCCGCTGGAGGTGACGCGCTGGGCTACGCCGTGTCCATCATCACGGCGATCGGCATCTACGGCGGCTGCGTGGGCTGCATCCGCATCGTGCGCGACATCTCGCCGTTCCTCGTGTCCACAGCGTATCATCTGAGCTCCAGCGCCGACGCAGAACCGCTTTCGACAGCCACCAGCAACCAGCTGGGCGACTACTTGATGTGGGCTACCTACGTATTCGTGGTGTTCCCGCTGTGCCTCATGAAGAACCTCTCAGGACTGCACATCTCGAGCTACTTGGGCTTCTTCTTCTCGCTGTATCTGGTCGGGGCGATCATCTACCGGTCTTTCTATGCGTTGAGCCCAGGTGGAAGCGCAGCCACGATCGCTGAGGGTTCTAACGCGTCCTGGGCTGTTGCTGAGACCATAACAACCGCGGTGAATGCTGCGGCGGAGGAAGCTGCAGCGGCAGCCGCAGCTGCGAAGGCCCCCACGGTGGTGACCGGCTCGATCTTCTCGCGGTTCTCGCACGCCATGTCCATCTACAACTACGCATTCATGATGCACTTGAACCTGATCCCGCTGTTCATCCAGCTACGTGGCAGCTTCGCGGAGCCGTTGCACGATTCGCGCCGGAAGATGTCGCGATGTATCAACGGCCTCAGCAGCTTCTGCGTGATCTTCTACGCGATCTTCGGCCTGTTCGCCAAGAAACTCTACGGCCTGACGGTGCGCGGCAACGTGTTGCTGAATCTCGAGAACGATCCGTTGATGGACGTGCCGCTCGTCGCCGTATTCTGCACGGTCGTGCTGTCCTTCCCGCTGCTGTTCCATCCGCTGCGAGGCGTGCTGGAGGAGCTCGTGTTCACCTCCAGTCTCGACGACGTGGCGTTCGCGACCCGCCTAGGCGCCACCACCGTGCTGCTGCTGTCGCAGGTGCTGCTGGCCATCGTCGTGCCGGGCATCGAGGTCGTCTTCGGCCTCACGGGGGCCAGCACCTGCTTCATGATCTGCATCGCGTTCCCCGTGATCTTCTTCGCGCGCCTGTATCCGTGGCAGAAGGTGCGAGGCGGCAGTCTATGGATGGCCACGCTGTGGATCGTCGCCGTGAGTTTCGTGGTCATCGGCACCGCCGCCACGTTTTTCCTGCTCACGGACAGTTCAGGCTGAATAGTGGCAATGCGTCAGACAGATGCAAAATCCTGATGCGTCTTTGCTGAAGCGTTTTGTTCCTTCGTGGTGGCCCACCGTTGCGATGAAGCCATGAAGAGTGCATGTCGAACGTCAACTGTCCAAGGAAGAATGCTGATCCAAAATCGACCAGCAAATTGAGTTTTTATCTGTTTTGGTTGGCTGAATTGCTGCGTTTATGGCTTGTGGCGTTATGATTGGCTGTTGGAGAAACTCACATTTGCACCGTAAATCGTCGGTATACAGCGGACACCCTTCTAAACGCCTCGGATACCATCATCTGATTTGGCAAATCGTCATTTTCTCAAACCCAACTTCAGAAGCGACCAAGATCAAAGATGGTTTGCACCAACGTCCAGGCGCCTGGCGACCGATCGTTCCGCCTGCTGACAGCCGTTAACGTCGTGCTCCGCGAGTGTCTGTCGGCTCGAGGCGAGTTACCGCACGTCGCGCGCCGCATCGACGCCTTTCTAAGCTCATTCTCCGTCGACTGGACGCTCGCGACCGCGTACAAACGCACCGGCAGTCTGCACTGTGTGCAATTGCTTGCTGCTCGTGAACCCACCGAGGTGGAGGAGCCATTGCATCGTGTCTGGGTCTTCAACAACGCTATATCTTTGGCTGCAGGCCATGGAGATCGGGAAACACTGACGTGGCTCGCGGAGACCTACTTCCCCGACGCATTCCTATCGACAGCGGCCGCTGCTGCCGCTGCGAGTGGGCAACTCGACGTTCTGAAGTGGCTGTATGAGGCTCATTACGCCAGGGTCCATTGGGGTGGCATGGAGTGGTGTGAGGCCATGCGCGGAGGCCACTCGGAGGTGATCGAATGGCTTCGTGGTTGCGTTGTACCCCACGTTGATGCAGCACCTCGAGTGATGTTTGAGGCGGCGGCAGCAGGGGACCTTGAGGTTATGCTATGGCTGCAGGATGCATTTGATCTTCCGGTCACTACTGTATTGGAAACAGCGCAGAAGGCACACCGGTGGCGTGTCGTGCAGTGGATTTTCACGCATTGCGAAGTAGCAGATCAATCTGTGGATGCGGACGCTGTCGCTGAAGACGGCGACCTGCTGTTCTTTCAGTGGGCGTACAAACACGCTTCGATCAAACTCAGTCTTCGTACGCCCTCGGTTGCAGCTTTGAATGGGCACTTGACCGTAGTCATGTGGCTCTACGACGGCCCCATCAAAGTCAAATTGAACTCTTCGATGTTCGCTCAGGCGGCACGGGGTGGACACTTGGATGTGGTGAAGTGGCTCCATGAACACCAGTGTCCCGCGACTGCCGCGGCAGTGGATTATGCTGCCGAGAATGGATTCTTGGATGTGATACAGTGGTTGTATGCGAACCGAGAGGAGACGTGTACATCTCGTGCGATCGACGGGGCAGCTCGAAACGGCCATTTGGAGGTCGTGAAGTGGCTCCACGAGACTGGCAAACCCTTTTACTGTCCCTTTGTCATGGACAGCGCGGCCGAAAACGGACATCTGGAAGTCGTCAAGTGGTTACATTCAAGCCGTAGCGAAGGCTGCACCGCAGACGCTATGACTCATGCTGCCCGTCAGGGCCACCTGGACGTCGTGAAGTGGTTGAGTGAGAATCGAAGCGAGGGTTGCACAGTCGCCGCAATGGATGGGGCGGCGGCCGCTGGTCACCTCGATGTGGTGAAGTGGCTTCACCAAAACAACGGTGAGGGATGCACCACTTCGGCCATGGATACTGCCGCACGTGAGGGTCACTTGGAGGTGGTGAAGTGGCTGCATGCGAATCGAACGGAGGGATGTACACGCGCCGCCATGAGCTTGGCGGCAGCACATGGACACGTCGAGGTTGTGCGCTGGCTTCACCGGAACCGCTCGGAAGGATGCTCACAGAACGCAATGGCCCGAGCAGTTGCCAGAGGGCACTTTGATGTGGCACTGTTTCTGCATCACGAACAAGCACTGAAGCTGAACTGTGGCACAGGCAATTTGGTCAAGAATCCGTGCTGGGAGCTGATGCAGTGGCTCCTCGAGACGTTTCAGGAGGAGTTGGATAGCGTGTGGTTCATGATTTCTACAGGAGACTGGTACTTGAACGATTGGATGCGGCGGCAGAACTTCAGCCTAACGCATCAGGATGACCGACGCACTGCCTGGGTGTGGGAAGCTACGGCATAGCGACGACATAGCATGGCGCACCGCATCAAGCCCTGTTGTCAGTCCTCGGCCTTTACGATATGCACGATACCAACTCCTTGCCATGCACGCATACAGCCCACGGTGTATGTAGTTGCTGGACGCCGCTTGAACCAACGAGAGTTGTTTTCTCGGGAGGTCAGTTTTGCAGTCCGAGAAACGAAATTTGTGCTCCGAAATGGGCGAAGATATCCCCATCAAAATATGGTATGGCGGTGTGACGTGATGCAGAAAGACCAAACAAAGTGGAGTGGGGGGGGCTATGGTACCAAGTCGCAGTGAAATGGTGTGCCAGAATGTCTGGACCGCGGCAAACTACGCCCCAAATCGCAGTGTGTTGATGTTTATATCGAGTGATCACGATCTGATCCCATGGGGCGGAGCGAGCGATTACTACTGTAGTGGGACACTGAGAGCGTGGGCAGCAGACTTTTTTTTCCTGGCGGAAAGAATCTAGTCTCGAACTTTGCCACCAGCCCCCAAGTGAGCGCGAGTAATCGACAGCACGCGGGGAATCCCCGATTGTCTTGTTCAAGAAGCGTGGTTGTCAGCACGGAACTGAACCGCAGCAGCCCACTCACTCCAGAACTGGACAATCTCGACTTCTGGGCACGCCCATTCTTATCTGAAGAGCAAGCATGGAGATGGCGCTGGTCCTCACTGCAGCCCAGGCCCCACGCGACGGCAACTCATTGCTGCTGACGGCCGTGCGTGTCGTGTACCGCACGTGTCTGTTGCCCCGCGGCGGCGACTTGCCTCACGTCGCGCGACGCCTGGCCGCCTTTCTGTCCGATCTGTCTCCCGACTGGACGCTGGCAGCAGTCTACGAGCGCACGGAGAGCCTCCACTGCATGCAGCTGCTGGCAGCTCGAGAGCCCACCGAGATGGTGGAGCCTCTGTATCGAGTGTGGGTCTTTAGCGAGGCTGCAGCTCTGGCTGCGAAGCGTGGAGACGTCGAGACTCTCGCGTGGCTCGCCAGCAGCTACTTGCCGGATGCTTTCTTGTCGACTGCGGCTGCTACTGCGGCTGCAAATGGACAACTACACGTTCTGCAGTGGTTGCACGAAGTTCACTATGGCAGAGTTCACTGGGGAGGCACCGAATGGTGTGGGGCGATCCGTGAAGGTCGCGTAGATGTTATCGAGTGGCTTAAAACTCACGCCGCCATACACCCGGATGCACTACCGCGAGTGACTTTAGCTGTCGCAGAAGCAGGGGACCTGTCGACCCTGCAATGGCTTCAGAATGAGTATGGATTGGCAGTGGATGCTGCGTTACGGGGAGCACACGAGGGTCACCAATGGTCCGTTGTGAAATGGCTCGTGATTCATTGTAATGTCACTCCTACAGCTGCTTCGTTCGCTGCCGCCGCGAGCGATGGCGATGGCGATCTCCCATTCTTGCAGTGGTTACATGCGAGTGGTTGGGCCTCTCCCTCTCGTCGGAGCATTCCCATCGCGGCTTCTAACGGACATTTGGAGGTGATTCAGTGGATCTATGGAGAAATCGGGGAACAGGAACTGGACGCCGATGCCATGGTCGCCGCAGCACGTGGAGGGCACTTGGAAGTGGTCAAGTGGCTCGATGCACATGAATGCCCCGCCAGTGCAGATGCAATGGATGATGCCGCTACGAACGGCTTCTTGGAGGTGGTGAGGTGGCTTCATGTGAATCGGACGGAAGGCTGTACGTCACGCGCCATGAACGGAGCTGCTGAAAATGGGCACTTACAAGTCATCCAGTGGCTGCACAACATGCGTAGGGAAGGCTGCACTGTGTCTGCAATGGAGAAAGCGGCTGGCAATGGCCACCTGGGAGTCGTCCGGTGGCTGCACGAGCACCGCAGTGAAGGTTGCACTGAGAGAGCGATGGATTGGGCAGCCGAAAGAGGCCATCTGGATGTGGTGAAGTGGCTGCATGTGAACCGAATTGAGGGTTGCACTACCGACGCAATGGACTGGGCAGCATCGTTCGGCCACTTTGACGTAGTGGAGTGGCTCCACATGAACCGCTCGGAAGGCTGTACAGTTCGAGCGATGAATTGCGCGGCAGGATACGGCCACCTGAATGTCATGAAGTGGCTGCACACAAATCGAACGGAAGGCTTCACCTCCTCTGCCATCGACATGGCCGCGGCTAATGGCCACCTGGATGTACTGATGTGGCTCCATGGGAATGGAACGGAGCTGTGCACGCCGTCGGCAGTGAGTGATGCTGTCTTGCATGGGCATTTCCCCGTGGTTTTGTTCCTATACCAGAAATACGGTCGAAAGTACTGCGAAGAAGGGCTTCACATGCTCAGCGAGGGGTGGGAAGACGCAGAGCTCCCTTTTGTGGGCTTAGCGCAGTGGCTCATGGAGACCTTTGGCAAACAGGTGAAGGGCGCCAGGTTCGTGGTCAACCGTGCCGATTGGTCAAGCAACGACTGGCTGCGGGGCCAGAACATGCGGGTACTCGACCTCGAAGAGAAGTCCGTTTGCTGGGAATGTGGTCCAAACGGCACCCAGAGCGATGCTAATGTGATCCAGAGCGATGGGAAAGATACACGAAGCGACAAATACAGGCCAGCGGTAAGGCCACAGCGGTCGACAAAGGCAAGAAGCACCAGATCGGCGCCGACGAGCAGCTCACGGCCGCGGACATCGTGGGCGTCGCGGTCGCGGAAGAAGAGGAGCGCCAACGCGATCAGGAATCGAAGGCGAAGGCCGCAGCTTCTAGCGACCGACACGACAGAGAAACCGACCGTCGTCGCGAATCCACAACAAGTCGACGTCACGATGGCGATCGCTACGGCCGTGACAGGAGTCGCGGACGTGGTGAGGATCGTGGACGACGGAGCAGTCGCCACTCGCGCTCGCGATCTCGATCGGAAGGCACACGACGCGACCGTCGGGATCGAGAT
>MBAC02007398.1:0-26606 GCA_001712635.2 Nothophytophthora sp. Chile5
TCGGATGGGGAGTCCTCTCCAAACAAGACACTTTGAATGGACCGCAGCATCTGTATGCCGCAATAAACTGAGTGCATTCATTAAAGTTGTTTCCGCACGTTTTGAAGCGGAAATAGGCCGAAGATTTTCCAGTCTCCAACATCGACATGAGCATGGCGACAATGCTCCTGGCCTCGACGCCGGCCTCTCGCCTGCTGCAGCGCAGCGTCGCGGCGTCTCCCCAGCCGCTGTCCGTGTTGTTGCAGACGCGCTTGGCTTCCTCCTTCTCCGACTCGCAGTGGTCGTCGCAGGCGCAGGCAGTCGCAGTCGCGCTCTCGTGGCTCGGGCGGGCCGCGTCGAGGCCCTCCTCGCTTCGGAGGTGGACGGCCCGACCGTCGCGGTTTCGACGGGCGCGATCGCCGCCCGGTACTCACGCGCACCAACGACGGTGAAGACGTCCCGCAGCTCGTGGGCGAGGGCGTGTACGGTATCCACAGCGTGTTGCAGGCGCTCGAGAGCGGTCACCGCGAGACCCACGCGCTGTACATGCGCGAGGAGCAAACCGTTGGAAGCGGTCCGCGGCCGAAGAAGAGCGCGGCGGATGTCCGTGCTTTGGAGCGTATCAAGGAGCTAGCCGCTGCAGGCCACGTGGATGTCAATACCACCAGCAAGTGGATGCTGAACCACATCACGGGCGACAAGCCTCACCAGGCAAGGAGGACTGGGAACCTGACGGAGGAAGGATGTGTGTGTGTCTGATCGCGTATTGCTGTTGGTGACTGCTGCTAGGGTGTGGTCCTGGACGCTGCGCCTATCCAACTGCAGGAGTTCGTGCCTGCTGATCCATCCGGTACAGTAGCAAGCACACCTTGATGACGTGTTGAGTCCTTGGAGGTGGTGGCTTCGTCTTGCTTACCATCTCGCTATTGCTCCCCTCTCGGGTTTCCAACGAATGCGCAGCGTTCACGGAGTCGGAGCGTGCGCCAGTCATCCTCGCGTTGGACGAGCTCCACGACCCTCAGAACTTCGGCGCCATCCTGCGCTCGGCCCACTTCCTGGGCTGCTCTGCTGTCGTCGTGAGCGAACGCAATAGCGCGCCCTTATCCCCCGCCGTGAGTGCTTTGCCTTGGCACCCTGCCCAGCATCCTCGAACTCTGTGCAATGCGTCTAACGATACTCAACGCGCGCATTTGGCTACGTTATTAGGCCTCTCGAGCCTCCGTCGGGGCCCTGGAAGTGCTGGCTGCCAATGTACGTCTCTCGAACCCACCAGCACCACAGGATCCAGTTGGACCGTTCAACTTTCAGCGGGCGGTTCTAACGCGCCTCTCGTCCTTATCGCTCTGTAGAACAAACTGCTCAAGGCGAAGAACCTGCACCAAGCGCTAGCGATCAGCGGGGACTTGGGCTGGCGAGTTGTAGGCGCGTGCAGCGGCCCCAACTCCATCACGTCCAACAAGCTTTCAGCTGATGCTCAGCCCACGATCCTCGTCATGGTGCGTTTACAGTCGTTGAAGGCAATGGAATGCCGCTGTTTTCATCTCGACTGTGCTGACTTCTGTTGACTTGAACAGGGCAACGAACATCGTGGACTCCGCAAGGGAATCCGCCAATGCTGTCAGGAGATCGTCACCATTCCAGGTACGCTTTATAACTGACCTGGCTCGCTGCTCTCCTTCTCCTGCATTCCCACGTTAACTCTGGATCGATGGACACCGTGCAGGCCAAGCCACGGACGAAGACACGCGCGTGGACTCACTCAACGTCAGCGTAGCCGCGGCCATCCTGCTCTACGAGCTCTTACACCACTAGGGGAACTCGAGGCAGCTCGTCAAACGTACTCACTTGGTAGTGGATCGAGTCAGCGCTGGCTTTAGCGTGGAGCTTGTGCGGTGGAAGATCGCCACGCGAACACTGGCGGAGATCTCGGTGAAGGTGATCGGCACCCGCTGTCTAGACGTGGATCCGCTGGCTGGCATCTACATAGGAGGCATACCAAGTTAACACACAATCCTCTTCCATAGAGCAAAGCAGACGGGATAGCGTACCTCATTGCCGCCGGGCAAAGCTGGGTGACCCAGGCACACCACCACCTTGAAAGCCGTCGGGTCCGAGAACGGCGACACCGTGAGTGAGATGGTGTGGTCCACCACATGTTGGCGCGGGCTTCGATAGCGGACGCAGGTCGCCGGCACATGATGGTACGTCGCGTCGCCATTGGGCAGCACGCTCTTGATGTAGACCTGGGTGACGTCCCGAATGTGAGTCAACGAACAGCGTATACGCTGCTCAAAGGGCCAGTTGGCCGTGATCTCCCGCGGTTCCGGCTTGGCGCTGGCGGCTGGCTGAGTGATAGTCGCCCGCGCAAGAGCCTGAGATCGGCGGCGAAGGCAATCGCCGTTAACGCGAGCTGCCGCCGCCTCAGCGAGGGCGATGGGCCACGCCTTGCGCACCACCGCCACAAAAGTGCGCTTGAATTCGTCCAAGGACCTCACGTCGGTCAACAATTGGATCGGGAGCCAGATATCGCTTTGACGCTGGTTGTCGGCGATGAGGAAACGCAGTCGCGCCGCTTCTTGGGCTAGCCATCGGATCGTCTCCACAATCGTGAGGCTGTCGTCGGAGCTCTGCAGCGACGCAAGCACGAGTCCCACACGGCCAAGAAGCACACACTAATGCAGTACGTACAGAGGACAGGAAGTCAGCTTCACAACGATGGCCTTCATCCAGGAGACAGACGGACATACCTGCAGTAGCTCGGCTCGTAGCGCTGAACTGAGCGCGAACGCCTTGACGTAGACACTCGAGGCCAGCTCGACCATCTCTTGGCAGCTTGATTGCAGTTCCACGGGGAGATTCAGCCGCGCGAAGGGCTGAGCTGCTGCTGTCTGATCGTTCCTGTCCACTGGATTGCCGCTGTTGTAGCTTGAGCCCATGCTTGGACTGGTACTGAGCATGGCTTCCATGGAGACGTAGGAGTGCGTGGTGGGAGCAGGAACTGCCGACGCGTAAGGAAATGATTGCACATGTTGACGTAGACGCACGAGGGTCTCTGTCAATCGGTAGCAAAGCTGGAGATCGTCCGCGCCAAACGTTGAGCGCAGTCGATGGATCTACAGTAGAGGCATGCACACAAATGCAATGAGTCAATGGCCACGGAGAGCGTCAAATACCACGTCAAAGTGTCTTACCGCTTTGAGATATACAGCGATGTCTCCGTCAGCAGGAGGAGACCGCAGGATCTTCACGGAATCAACTGCTTGGGAGGAGGAGACTGCAGTGTTGCACGGTTCTTCAGCGGACTGGTTCGTCAGGAAGAACAGGTGAGACCCGCCAGTCGAAGGATCTGATTGGCCTCTCGCCTGCTCATTCTCGTCTTCGTGCGGCTCGGAACTCCCCAGCAATGCTCGACACACTCTACCCAAGAGACTGCGCCGTCCACGCCGCTGTCGGGCTTCCTCTTGCCGCACGCGGTCCATTAAGGCGACGTCCATTTGCAACGCACTCGCACACTTTGTGATGAGGGTTTGCACTGCAGCAAGCAGTCGCGTATCCCAGCACCCATTGGCCTCTACTTCATCGTCTTCATCAGCTTGGATGTGGTCGGACGAAGCGGGTGCGGCTGTATCAAGCACGAGGTCTACAACACGCTGGACGATTGAGGCGCTTGAGAGGTCGCAGTGCAGCAGCACGAGAAGAGTATCGACCACAGCTGGCTTGTTATCCTCTGGAGACGCAGCGACACCACGGATCAGGCCGTTCAAGTCCGCATTAGCCATCGCAAAGTCGGTTTTCGGGTCCAACTGGTGTCGACACACCAACAAACGGTGCAAGGAATTCACCAGCACTTGGCGGAGTCGCGGATTACGCGAACCAGAGGCGACAACCGACGTCTTGGCACGCGGGAGGACGTCCAAATGCGCTGTGATGGCACGTTCCAGCGCTCGCTGACTCCATCGTCCGCTCCCGGCGTCAGAGGCCATGGCCAGTTCGCTCAGCCTAGCGATCGTACGCGAAGCCTCGACGGCCACTTCCACGTCGGCGTCGTCGAGAAGCGAGAGCAACATGCCACTGGACATCATGCGGCGCGTTTTCATCTCCACATCCTCAGCTGGCAGGTCCAGTACGACTTCGTCGATCTGGGTCTTCACAACGGCATGCTCCACTACCTCGCTGCTAGGTACTCGACCGAAGCCACGCAGACACCGCGCGATTTCAACACGCACTGACGCCGACGCGTCATTGCCAGCCATACACAGCACGTAGAACGTCTTCTCCGGCAGTAGAAGCGGCGAGCTCGTCGTCGAGGTCGTGGCCAACGAAGACGGGAAGAACGAACTGCCGGGGATCTCCAGCTGTGGATGCAGTTCGGCTAGCGCCACCAGCACACGAGCAGCCAATACGCGCACTTCCTCACTCTGCGCGAATAGTACGAACGTTGCCAGGCGATCAAAGTAGTCGGTGACTTCACATTGGCCCTCTGGAGAAGATGTGGCACTAGCCACGAAGCGTTGACCAGCATCATGTAGGCGAAGGTACCCTCGCAGACAGATGGCTTGCATCCCGGCATCATGGTCTTGCACACACGTGTGTAGCAGTGTCTCCACTTGTGTAAACCTGCGTGTGAGCATGAGGCAATCCACGACGATGCGCATCATATCGCGGCGGAGCTTGAAGTCTTCTCCGACGCTCATACACTGCATGAGCTGCTCGCCCATGGCGTCCACTTGGATCATAGGCTCCACCACGGCCGCCTTCACGGCCAGCAGCTGTCGCAGGCCCCGCACGATGGCGCCCACAACGATGGCGCCGCTGCTGCCTGACGAGTCCGCCGGAGGCTTCGCCCCGGCGCCAGCCTCAGCTGACGTGTCCGTCTGATTCTGATTCTGCTGGAGGAAGGAGAACAAGAAGTCGATGGCCGCCGCTGTCTTGGCACCTGGAGAGGCCGCACACGCGCTGTATTGCAGCAGAAGTCGGGCCTGTAGATGCGGGTCCCCCGTGGCGAGCAGCTTCGTGCGAATCGCAGTCAAAGCGGCCATGGGATGGGCTTGTGCGGGTCTTTCCAGGGATTGCGACGTCAATATGGCGCCTCCGGAGCCTGTGATGCCCGAGAAAGAACGCTGGGACGCAATGTCATCCGTGCGTGGTCTCTTCGCCTCGACTGAGACCGCGGGGGGAGCGCCAGCGCCAGCGGCAGCCTCCCACTCGCGCTCGCGCTTGATCTGGGAGCTCATGGCTCTTGCCGTCGTGCTTGCGAAATGGGAACGGGTTACACTCCATCATTGAGGGTACGTGTATCCGGGTACATTTGAACTGGCACGTAACCTTGTAACCCGGTCTATAACCACGATGATGGCGGGTTCACGGGTCTTCGAGATGAAACCCGGACACAGATGGAAGGCCCACCCGCTTAATCTGATCTGATACGTTGGCTAAAAATGGCTGCCCAAGTTGAAGAATGAGGGGTAACTTCCATCGCTCATGACACGCGCTCCCCACTCCTGGCGGCGTGACGGTAGAGAAGCGGCCACTTGGACGACAGCATGGCCGACCGCGGCGCCAAGAAGCCCGAGAAGTGGTGGTGGCAGGCCGAGCCAGAGCCGGCGGCTGGACCGTCGTCAGAAGCGCTGGCGAGGCACCGCGCCGTGCAGGAGCAGCTCCTCCGCTTCGACCAGAACGCGTGGCTGGCCAAACGCGCCAAGCAGCGACGCTTCCAGTTCTCGGGCGATCAGAAACGCATGCTGCGGCAGTGGTTTGATGCTCTGGACTCTGACGGGTCGGGCAAGATCTCGGTCGAGGAGCTGGAGGACCCGATGCTGTCGATCGGCATCGTGAACGACACCCGGGAGATCCGGGAGATTGTGTCCACTCTCGATAAAGACGCCAATGGCCAAATCGATTTCCAGGAGTTTGTGGAGTTCCTCACGCCCCACGCCAAGCGTAAAGACTCCCGAGGGCCGGAGAGGCACGAGGTCATGTTCCACCAGCTCACGGAGAAAATGGAGGTACGATGCCTGCTAGCTAGCGAGCGGTCTTTGTGCTACGCGGAGGCCAGCTCACCAGGTGTGGGTTGGCTTGGCTGTTGCAGCACCAGAGTTCGGGTTTCTTGGAGATCAACACGCAGTTGTCGATGGAGAGGAGGCGCTTCATCCTGGATTCCATCACCAAGTTCACGTCGCAGTCGATCCAGGACGACCTCGAGGAGCTCAAGCGCTCCAAGACTTCCAAGCACACGGCATGTGCCTCTCGAGGTTCTGACGCAGCAATGTCGCCGGTGCAGTCGCGACACAAGCGAGCCATGTCCAGGAAAGCCAAGCTGGCTGCACTGGCCACTCGTCACCAGGAGGAGATGCGCTTCCAGGCTCTCGAGCAGGTCTTCCTCCGCAATAGCACGCTCAAGGTTCGTGCAATCCCGCTTGCTCGTTCGATTGGTACTAGAGGTGGAAGTCGAGTGCACTAATCCTCTCTTGTGGACATTCCCAGCGGCTTCAAGCGATGCCAGCATCTCTACTCGCGACTCCAGCTGCGACTAGACGTGGACACCAGCACCGGATGGAGCTGCTCACGCCCCTTTCACCCGCTAGCAAGCCGGCGTTGCTACCAGAGCGCTCGGCTTCGCTTGCATGTCCAAGTCAAGCGATAGCAGACGCCAGGCGACGCACGACTGTGAAGCTCCTGGAGCAGTCGGGCATGAGCAGCTACACCCGAACGTCGCTCGCCCCCACGCAAGCCAGAAGTGTGCCCAACTTGCCTCCAAACGTTGACGTCGGTGGTTGACCCAGCCATCGACCGACCTCGACAACCTGTGGACATTCCGGTAGCCTGATCAAGTTGATCAGACATCATCAACTTCGTGAGGGTCTGGTCGAGATTCCACATCGTCTGGGACATTCTCGTCGAGGCGGGATCCCTGTCGTGGCGTTGACGCAGCTGAGGATTCACTGTCCAGTCCATGCTGCTCCACCTCTTGCTTGGCTTAACAGCAGCTCTTGAAGTTCAAGCTGAACGCCGCGGCCAATCCCATGCTCGCACCACAGCAACAAACCAGCGCTCATGAACCAATGGCAACGGGACGGAGCAAGGAGGAGCCACTAAGCGCATACACAAACGGAAGTTTAGAATCTTAGAGCCAATCCATCGCCCGACATGTCGGTCACCTGCTCCTCCTGCTTTCTAAAGCAGTCTAGGCCTCGACGTAGAAGAAGGTGGAGTCTCGCAGACGGGCGCCGCCATCGACCGAGGAGACGGCGCTCATGCTGCTGCGTCGCTGCGCCTCCGACGAGACCTCGCTCATGACGCGCTGCAGCTCGATGGGGTCGCACGTCTTGCGGATCTCGTCGTTCAGCCGGCCGTTGGTCGGGTCGTAGATGCCCAGCAGACACGAGAAGAAGCGGTCGTGGTTCACGTGCTGCATCATGAGGCAGCACGTGGAGAAAGGCACCTTGCCCAGCCGGTTCTTGTCCATGTAGCGGAAGATGATGCCCGAGTACGGCATCAGCTCCGACGGGTGCTTGCAGATCCACGCAGCCAGGAAGTTCACCAGCTCCGGCTCCGCCAGATGGCCGTCTCCGTCGCGATCGTGCTGGTCAAACAGCGCGCGTAGTCGCTGCACGTACTCCAGCTGGGCCGGCGGAGCAGCGGGAGTGCCCGTGAGAAGCTGGATCTGCTTGAGGCGCAGATAGCCGGAGCTGCGGATGGCTGCCGGCGTCTTCTCGATCTGCTGCACGAGGTAGCGGAAGCAGAACCCGACATGCTCCAAGATCACGAACAGGATGATCTGGATCATGCGCCACTGCGGGGTCTCGCTGTCGTTCACGCAGGCGCTCGGGTCGCTCGTTGTCGAGGGCTCGATCGTCCCGAACGGCACCATGTAGGCGTTGTTGAACGTGAAGTTGCAGCCCGTTTTGAAGTAGCCCCAGTGGTAGACGACCACGAAAGCTGACACGACCGTGACGCCGATGATGTTGGCGTACGCCAGCACCGTGGCCCATTCGCCGATGGACGTGTCGCGTCGTGGCATGGGGCGGCGGTTGGCGAACAGCAGACGGAACGCGTCGCCGCGCACCTCCAGCAGGTTGTTGAAGAACGCCGGGAACGGCAGCAGCGGCCACACGACCGTGAACATGACCACGTACGAGAACTGGATGCACGCGTCCAGGTAGTCCAGCACCGGGTCGAACACTGGCAGTTTGGCCTCGGCCAGCACCTCGTAGGCCGAGTACTGGTTCGAGTCGTCCGACATGGGCAGCACGCCCACGAAGAAGCCCGTGTGTTTCTGCACGAGCTGCGCCAACCGCTTCGCCGTCAGATTGCCCGTGGACTCCTCGTCTTTTGGCCGACGGTGGCTGGGAGCGCTGAGGCCGCTGCTGGTCGTGGTCGTGTCGGACTGCGAGTTGATGGTCATGCCAGGCATCATCGACTGTCGCTGGTGCTGGGCGGCGCGGAAGCAGCGAGAGAGCCGGGACCTGCACCAAGCGATGGGCGAGGCCTGACGACAGCCGGTGGTGGGTCGGCCACGCAGCTTGCGCACCAGATACGGCACGATGGTCTCCAGCAGCATGTTCAGGAACTGCGTGACCACAAGCGGCGTGACGAACAGTGTGTCGAGCGTGAGCAGATTCGGGTTCCAGTCGTAGGGAGCCAAGGCGCCGAGTCCTATGTGATGGAAGAGCTGGATGATCCGGTCGCCGAAGGGGAGGTACACGAAGGAGAGGAAGAGGAACCAGAAGAACCAATTGCTCCAGACGAAGACGAAGCGGCGATGGATCAGCCGGTTCTCGTGGTCCGACTTCTTGGCGTAGTTCTCCCACTGCACGAACTTCTCCGACATCCAGTTGAAGAGCTCGAAGAAGATGATGTCGATGAGCAGACCCAGCAGGATGCCTTGGATGAGGATGTACACCCAGCGATCAGTGCCTACAGTTGACGTGCTGGAGTTGAAGCACGTGATGAACCAGATGCAGGCGTACGAGTCTGCTTCATTGTCGCCGCTGCAGGCGTCGCAGGTAGGTGCGTTCTTGGCGTAGACGTACCACTGGATGAACGGTACGAGACAGATGCACTGGATGAGCGCACTCACGAGCACGTAGAAGAGCATGGTGAGCTGGATCCAGTGGTTCTTGCGCTGCTTCGGCACCTTCTCCATCTCGTGGGTCAGCTGGTTCTTCACCCAGACGTACTTGAAGCCCGGGTTCTCGTCGTTGCGCTCGTAAACGGTGTTCTTGTACTTGGCCAAGTTCCATTTCTCCACCAACAGCCGCGTCTCACGCGCCCAACACACGAGGAACGACGGGCCCCAGAAGCACACGACGCCAATGCCAATGACCGCCAGCCCTTCCAAGTACTGCTTCCACACCGGCACGGTCGTGAAGCGGAAGCACAGGTAGTACACCACACAAAACGCCGTAAGCGGCATGAGATGCTTCGTGTAGATGTGCATGAAGGCGAAGAGGAAGGCCACGCGCTCGCCGAAGTGCAGTCGGAGCTCCTCGACCGCCCAGCGGTTGCTGTTCCCCGCTGCAGCCTTCCGCAGGTTCAGATCGAACGTGCGCTTCCGGTACTCGGCGAAGAACTGCTTGTTGAACACGCGGTCGTGCAACGGGAAGCACTGCACGATCACGTCGTTCACGGTGAGCTCCTTGTTCACGTCGATGACCCACTCCTCCTTGTCGTAGTCGCGCAACGCGTTCTGGATGATGTTGTGCGTGAGCTGCAGCTCCAGCGCCGGCGAGAAACACATCTCCTTGAGCGAGTCCAGCGACTCCTCGGCCAGTCGGCCCAGCGCGTCGCCGCGCTTCACAGACAGCTCGTCCATCTCGCGCTTGAACTCGTGCAGCAGCAGCTCCGGGTCCTTCTTGGGATCGATGAGGACGCACAGGTTCCTCGCCACGTCGTCGTCGTCGTCGTCCCCGTCTCCACCGCGTCGCCTCCTATCGCCACCGCGTTGGTCGTTGAGGTAGTCGTCGTACAGCGCGTTGTCCAGCAAGATGACGCCCAGCCCCGCTTGGATAAGGCGTCGCACGCATTTCTGCTGGAGAACACTCACTTGATGCGGCAGATCGCGACGGATCGACGCTGCCGAGCGCGACGGGAACCGCCGACGCAGCAGGTGGAAGATCTGCTCCGTGTGCTTCAGTACGATCGCGAACGTGTACTTCTGCGCCTCCTCGATGGTCACATGCGGTGCGCCGCCTACGAAGTAGCTCACGGCATCCAGCGGCGTCTGTTCGCTCTCACAGGCCGCGTTGGGATCTCCATCCTCCGAATTCTCGTCGCCTTCGACGGTACCGGGACAGCCGTCCTTGAGTCGAATCCCCTTGGAGTGGTGATGCGAGGAGTGGCCTTCAGTATGAAACAGCGGCAGCGGGAAGCTCGGCTCGCCCACTTCCGTCAACACGGCGCCCTTCCGCTCCGACATCATGGAGGCGCCGGACCGCGACCGCGCCTTGTCCGTTCGAGGCGCCGACTTGACGCTGGATGCCACGGGCGATTGAGGCGCGTAGTACACGTCGAAGGCTTCGTTGCCTTCGAAGGTCTGGTTCGTTAGGCGCGGATGGTGGCTCTTGCCCACCTTGCTCTTGCGCTCCTTGTCCTTCTTGCGCTGCGTCCGGCGACTGCTGCAGATACTGACGTTCGGCGTTGCGTCTACAGGTGTGACACCCGCGGGAGCCGAAGCCGGGGGCACCTGGTAGCTCTCCAGCGTCGGCAGACTGTAGCGTTCCTCCTCGAACTGCTCCCGGAAACTGGGCGTCTTGGCGAGGCGCCGACTACGTCGCAGCCACTCCATGCCAGCAGGGCCGGGCGCTGACTGAACCGACGCGAAGGACTGATGCGAGACCGCGCTGGAACGGAAAGACTCGGCGCCGTCCGTGTCGTCCGACGGCCGACGACGCAACGATACGGCCATCACCCGCGAGCGCTGCATGGCCAGCTCCTCGTCCTCGTCGGCCTCGTCGGCTGCTTTCTGCGCCACTTCGGCGTCGCCGCGACTCTCCATCATGCGGAAGAGCGTGTGCTGGTTGCCGCTCATGCTGCCGCTTAGGCCGCGGCCGCCCGCGTCGTCTTCCGTCGCCATCCCCCGCGAATTGGCTCGGGGCTGGAGGGGAAAGAGATATATGCGAAGCGATGGCGGGGGCTGTCTTGGTGGAGCACGCGACGACGTATAGGAGACACTGGTCGGATGCACGCGGATGCACTAAGAATAGCGTTGGACTGTCCCCTCCGTCCCGCACGCTGAGCTAATGAGGCCAATGCGCCGGTTGATTACTGCCAAGAAGCAGGGAATGGAGCGGCGAGGAAACGGGCAAAAAGGAAGAGCGGCCGCTGTGATTGGATGGGGAAGAGGTGGAAACGAGCGTTTCAGCCAATCAAAGAGCGGAAAGTGGAGGTTGTTTGGATTCAGGGGTAATCAATCCCCTACCCGCAAGAGATTCAGCACAGCGGTATTAAAAGTACCGATATAGCCTGTCGTAACGCATTGTTGGGTGCAAGTAGGAAGCATTCGTTGTCACGGCTATCGAAGATTACGAGGAAGTTTTGACAGAACGTTAAACGACAGGGGGCAATTGGAGGAACGATTTATTTTGTAACGCAGATATCGACGTTACACAGGTTCAACTCGCTCAGCACGCATACCGTTTGTGAGCGGTTCGGAAAAGCACGAGCAGACGTGTGTGATTCGCCCCCGTCGCCGCGCAGCTTCGACGCTCTTCTTCGAAGGATCAATCTATCATCGCCTGCGGTGTCAGGATAACCAGACCTGAGTTACCACCCACATCGTGCCTGATTTTTGGTCTCAGCTTCTCTTTCCTAGCAGGAATCCTACGTGTCAAATTGGAGTGCGTGCACACGGGAGGCGCCATGGGTGACCGCACCCAGAAATTGCGGCGCTGTATCGAAAAGCAAGTGTATACGCATCGTGTATACATGATACCGGTACCGAACGCGTACCGGTATCCCCACGCTGCACTTCTGGTGTTGCTCTATTCACCCCGTAATGAATAGGATTAGTGAACCGGAACTCAACCCACTCACTACACGTTACACTAAGCGGGTATCTTGAAACTTTCCGGAAAGTGTATTGAAGTTGTTCGTGGTGGGTTACACCAAAATAGGCTTTCGAGGTTACCCTGTTTTAGGGTGTTACCACTTCGTTAAAGTAGGAGCAGCATGTTGCAGCAAGCAAAACAATCCTCAGGAAGCGCAAAAGAACAAGAGCGAGCGAGCGAGCGAGACCTTCGGCGGCGACGACCTGCAGCAGAGCCCGTAGGAGACGACGACGTCGGGCGGTAGTATTAACCTCTCCGCTGCTCTGTGCGCTCGGTGCTCCCGCGATTCCCAGTGGCGTGCGTGCTGTGGGTAGCGCGTAACGATCGAAACCCCGCGACCCTTTCACTCGGATACGTCCATGGCCGACCGAGTGATAGGGGAATCCCGTGCGGATGAGGGCAACAAGAGCGACTCCGAGGATACCAATGACACAGAGAAGGGGTCAAGTGAGCTGCAAGACCGCGGCGGCGACGAGAAAGCCGAGGCGGCCGAATTCCGGCCGTCGCAAGCGGTCCACGAGCTGGTACGAAAGGCCATGTTGGCGTGTTTTGTGGGCGAGAAATGCAGTTCCACCGAGCGGGAGCGATTGCTGCGAGAGGTACAGACGCTGACGCGTTCGTTCGCGAAGCGTCTGCTGCTTTCACCGGAGGGAAAGAGCGAAAAGGGGCCGAACACGGAGAAGGAAGAGGACGCGCAGATGCAATATGTGTTGCCGGCCGCCCGTGTGGCGCCTCCATCGGCGTATTTCGCGTTCCGAGACAACGGGCGCATGCATTTGCCCATTGTGGACTGGAGCGCTTTCCGAGGGTACTCGGTGGCTCTCTGGCTCAACGTGGACTTCTGTCTCGCCAAGGCAAACAAGCAGCGAGCCGCCTCGATAGGCGGCGAACAGGAGGATCTGTACGCCAAGTTCAACCTCTTCCGGTTCACCAATGGCTCCAATACTCTCGGGGTGGAGGCGTCCTTGGAGTACAGCGAGGATGACCAGGGCGTACTGCTGAACGTGAGTAGCTGCTCGCCGGCATCGGGCGACGCGAAGAAGCAGAACACGGCGTCGATCGCCGCCTCAGCGTCTGCGTATTCTCCGGAATGGCGGCGAGTGCAGCACGAGATCCACCTCGTTCCAGGCGAGTGGCACTTGTTAGTGATCTCTCACTCGCTGCATTACGTGAAGAAGAGCAAAGTCACTTGTTATGTGGACGACAAGCTGCAGTTCCGGGAGGAGCTCGTGTACCCTTCCGGATTGGTCACAGCGTCGAAATGCACCGTTGGAGGAGGACGCAACACGAACACAAAGGTCGCTAGCGTCACAATGTACCAGGAAGAGCTCTCGAGAGCCACGATCGAGATGATCTACTCGCTGGGGCCTATGGTATCCTCCTTCAACCGGTGGGCAGCGACAGCGTCGCCTGCTCTGTCGAGCCAATTGGTCGCTGGCACCCACGAACTCGCAATGGGGCCATCTCCGCTGACTGTCCCGGAGAGTGACTCCTTCGTCGCGTTCTGCAAGATGCAAGTGGTGTTCGCCTTCACGGCGCAGAACACAGTCAACGAAGACTACGCCGGCCTCGGAGTCGAGTGGTTGTGTGAGGGAACGACGCCCAGCAATAGCGGGAAGTGGCTGAGTCTTGAGAGCACCGTCGGCGCGTCGGCCGAGATCCAGCAGCGCAATGCTCGACTCGGGAAGAACGTGCAGAAGCTGCTGTTCCCTGAGTGCCATGCGGCGTGGTATCGGTCCATCGGCGTCTCGGCGCTCCCAGTCCTGCTGCACTACCTTCTCACGGCCTATGAGAAGATAGGCAAGAGTCAAACGCCTCTAAAGACAGACAGCACGACTGGAAGCAGCGAATCAGCAGCGCAGCAGACGGAACGGCCGCTTGCCGCGGTGGTGGAAAGCGTGGTCGTGGACCTGCTGTGGATCCTGAAGAGCGCCTTGCTCAACAACGTGGCCAATCAGCAGGAAGTGCTCCAAAACTACGTGCTGCACATGTTTGCCCACGTCATGATACTGCACAAGGATTGTCTGGCTGTGATCTGGACGCCAGGGAGTCTCGTCGTGTGCGTGGAAGTGGTCAAGAGCTTGTTTTGGATGCTGCCGTCGCCGAAGCGAGGTGGCGAGTTGAACGAGAACCACCCCTTCCACGCGTCGATCTGGGCGACCAACCCGCTTTTCACGTCTGGAGTCCGTGCGATCCTGCTGGATTACCGACTGTGGACTCAAGCGGATTACAAGACGCAGTCCATCTACAACCACCAGCTGTACGGACTTGCGTGCGAGTACCCACGGGCGTTCAGCGACATGCAGGCGGTACCCAAGGTGCTGGAGATTCTCGGGACCTTCTATTCAGGTCCACAAGCCTTGCGTACTTCGGCCGACGGTGGTGAGGCGAGCCAGAACTCGCAGCAGTGGAAAGAGCAGCACGACAAGGACCACCACTGGAAGCAGCAGTGCATCCAGAGCTTGGTGGAGGTGATTGAAGTGTGTCTGACGAACCAAAGCGTTCAAGTGCATGAGGTGCTGGAGCTGGAGCTCATGGAGACTACCTTCGCTCGAGCTAGCACCCCGGCGGGATCGGGCGGAGGCTCCAATGCAAATGGAGCGGGCCCATCGCCTTCTCCTTTGGCACTGACGCCTTCGTCGTCGCCTTCATTGATCGTCCCCGGTCGCAAAGGAGGGGTGCTAAGCATCAACCTCGAAAGTATTGTTTGGAGCGATCAGGCGGCGTCGGGATCGGGCGCAGCTTCATCAAAGAACGCCGAGTCGACCAACGGCGCCGACGAGAAAAGCCACGCAGCTCCGAAGACCAGTGTGCTGCATGCTGCTCAAGTCCGCTTCTCTTTGGTGCGAGATCTGCGAGCTGTGATTCGGTTCCTGATGACGAGCGAAGACGCGGCAGTGTGCACGTCGATCTTGCTGCTTCTACGCCGCCTTGCCGTTTCCTTTCTGGACATGCGCGTGGCGCTGATCAGCTCGAGCATCATGGACTGCTTGCTGTACCTGATGCACGATCGACGCAGTGATTCCGAGGCCAGCAGCCAGTCGGACGGTAAGAACAAGTCGGAGGTCTCGATCCACGTCCGGATGGCCTGCGTCCCGCTGTTTATCTATCTGTTGGACTGGCTGGAGTCTATTGAAGGACGCACCGTGTGGTGCGGGCTTGAGGAGCATCTCCGTTTGATCGTCAATGGGGAGGGAAACTTCTCGGTGGGCTTTTTGGAGCTCATGATGGAGTTTTACTATGATCCGTCATGGTTGCTGGGCGTTCAACACAGCATCATCATGAACGACCCGTCGAGGAAGGACTCGGCGCTGTTTCCGATTGCTCCGACGGCTTCAAACAAGGCGGCTTCGATGCGAGAAAGTGGCCTCGCGGTTACCGAAAGCGGCGTGGCGGTCTCCTCTTCGTCCGGCCTCGGCACTGCTGGCGAGATGAGCATGGGGATTGGCGGATTGATCGAATGGATCAAGATGGCCAGCCAGTTTGTCGGCAAGCGTCTGCAATTGACGTGGGAAAAGCGCGCTGCCGTCATCCGCATGATGGCGTTGCGTAGTCTGTCAACTCCGTCGGCTTCAGCCGTGGCTGGGACCTCTGAGACAGAGGCGGACGACGCGAAAGACTCCGCACTGGTCGCTGAAATGTTCGACGAAGGCGTGAGTGGCATCCTGAGCCTTCCGTTGCGTGGCATTCTGCCGTTTCTGCCGATTTTGCTGGGGAAAAGCAGTCCACATTTCCGTGAAAAGGTGCTCATGGACATCAACGTGAAGCTCAAAACCGACGAAGATCTGCAGCAGCAGTTGCTGTTGATGAAGAAAGGCTGGGCCGAGGCGCTGCTGGAGCTCTCACTGACGTGTTCTGCTGGTGGAGGAGCGCAAATTCCCAGTACGAGCGCGAGTGAAGACGGCGCAAGTGACGAGGCCTGCGGTCGGGCGTACAGCTTTGACGCTAGCAAGACCGGAGAAGACCTGGTGCTCGACACGATCGTATCGCTGCTGTGTATGGCCATGAGCAACCCGCACGGATGGCGGTCTTTCACGCACCTGCTACTGGCACTCAAGGGCATCCAGGTGAAATACGACCCTGAGACGGCCACCACGAGCTCTCTTGCGCTGTCTCCCCTCCCACCGTTGGCGCAAGTGGCGCAGCGCGTGGACCAGTCCGAGCTCTTCCTCGAACCGCTCAATTGGATCTGTCGTGTGGTCGGTATTGTGCTGCAGCGCATGGCAAGAAGCCGGACGATCCTCTCGCGAACGCTGGCGGAAAACGTGCAGCGACTGCTGTTCTTAGTGCACGAAACGCTGCTGGTTGAGCCCTTGAAGAAGGCCAGAACAGCAGAAAGCTCGGCGGCTGCGGACAAGGCTTCGTGGTCCGAGGCGCAGCTCTTCCTTCTGAACGCGATCCTCGATATCAGTGCACGATTGATCGATAGCACACACAAGATGCATCGGGTGGGCCTCTTTCCCGGCCTCCAGATCTTGCAGCATGCTCTGCCATACGTCGCAGGCAAGGCCATGATGGAGCGTATGGTGGATGTGCTGGTCCAGAGCTTCTCGCAAGAGCTCACGGTCGGGTCGGCGCTACGAGTGTACGAATCGGTGCCAACACGCGACGTGTTCCTTCGAGCGCTTGTGGATCTCCGACGAGCGCTGGTCATCCAGGGAAAAGAGGAATTGCTGGAGTTGTTGCGAGGCCTGACGCTTCGAGTCTGCACGTCGGGGTCCTTTGACGAGGAACTGCACACCGCTGGCTTGTCGGTCCACGAACTCGGGAAGCTCACGGAAGCCCAAGCGGTGGAAACTGTGCTGGAGGCGCTGGCATTGTCCATCAACGACACGGAATTGCACGACCGCGAAGAGCTGGAGGACATGGTGCCGTATTTCCCCATCGCGAGGGACCTGCAAAGACCCCAGCAAAGGTCCGTACACGGCACCGAGGAGGCTGATGCGTTGGCGTCTCCAGCGGCGAAGACGTATGCTAGTGTGGACTACGCCGATGACAGCGAACGCGTTCTTTGGGCCGCGCTGGAAGTCGAGGAGAATCGGATGCTGGCGACGCTCCGAGACGTGGCGAGTCGTGAGAAACAGCGCGCGACGACTGCAATTGTGATGCAGCGTGAGCAGAAGCGAGAGTGGAGTCAGAAGCTGTGGCTCAAGCACGAGTTCACCTTCCGTTCGCAGAACCAGCACGCCTCACTGCGTCAAGCGGCGCCAGAGACGTTAACAGCGCTGCAGAACACGTTGGTGTGGCGCCTGGGACTCTACGAGACGCCGTTCCCTGCTCGCATGCGGCGCACGGTGGACGTGGATTTGCAGTTGAGCTCGGAGAAGATGCTGGCGCTCGGGGCTGAAAGCTCGGCAGCTCTACAGAGTGAGAAGGCGAAGAAACCCGGTAGCAAAAGGCACCTCCGGCAGTCGTCGTCGCTCTCTTTGCCCTCGGAGATGCTCCACAATCTGGAAGTGGATGGTGGAGATGGCTCCGAGAGCTCGCCGAATGTGAAAGCAAGCGAACTCCTCTTGGAGCGTGTTGGTCGCGTGGTGGCTCAGCAACGTGGTGGTGAGATTCGAGACATCACGTCGGACGAGACGCTCCCAGCTTCCGAGTTGGCGGACACGTACTTAGCGAGCACGGACAGCGGCGACAAGGGGAGCGAAGACCTCGACGCACGCGCTCTCACTGAAGACGAGGCCCTAGAGGAGTACAAGAGCGAGGTGTCGTCGATCCGTGCCGAAGCGGAAGATGCCAAGCCAAAGTCCTCTGCGCCAAGCAGTGCTGCGTCCGGTCCGACTACTGCGAAGGCGGCTACTCTCTTGGGTCAGGGCGAGAAGGGACTGGACCCGGGTGCAGGTATCGCCGTGGCTCCGGACGACCAGGTGTTTGCACGCGCGACGTGTCGACGTGTGGTCCCCGAGGGTATCGTGCTCGGCCGTCTGTCGCTGTGCGGCAAGCACATGGCTTTCGAGCCGCTGCAGGAGCTGCCTGAGAGCTCACAAGGTACAGGCGGAGGAGGGATCGCTCCAGGGACGACGGACTTCGACGAGAATGCTCTGGCAGCGCTCTCGTCAGGCGCAGGCATGGACGAAGCTGCGCCGGGACTGCATCGTTGCTGGCGGTGGAGATACACGCACTTGGTAGGCGTATATCTCCGCCGCTACCGCTTGCGAGACTCGGCGATCGAGATCTTCCTGCGCAACGGCAGTACGCACTTCCTGGACTTCCCGCTGGCGACCAAACACCGACGCAACGAGCTGGTTCGTGTGTTGTACTCGTTCCTGCCACGGAGTGTGCCCAAACAGTGGCCTGGACGCGTCATCCCGCACTTGACAGCCACTACCAAGGCGTGGCAGAACCGGCAGATCAGCAACTTCGACTACCTCATGGCGCTGAACACGTTCGCAGGCCGTAGCTTCAACGACTTGACTCAGTATCCGGTGTTCCCCTGGGTACTTTCGAACTACGAGGACGAGACGCTTGACCTGAGCGACCCACGCAACTTCCGCGACCTCACGAAGCCGGTTGGCGCACTGAACGCGACGCGTCTGGAGGAGTTCTGGGACCGCTACCACTCGTTCGACGACCCGGTGATCCCCAAGTTCCTCTACGGCTCGCACTACTCGACGTGTGCGGGCGTGGTGCTGTTCTTCCTCTTCCGACTGGAGCCTTTCGCGAACCTGCACCAGAAGATGCAGGGCGACGCCTTCGACCTCCCGGACCGTCTGTTCTACTCCATCCAGGAGACGTGGCGCATGTGCAACTCGCAGATGTCGGAGGTCAAGGAGCTCACGCCGGAGTTCTTCGCCAGCGACGGCAGCTTCCTGCGCAACCGGAACAACTACGCGCTCGGCAAGCGCCACGACCAGAAGATGGTGAATGACGTGCAGCTCCCGAAGTGGGCGAGTTCTCCCGAAGAGTTCGTGCGCATCCACCGCGCGGCTCTCGAAAGTGAGCACGTGTCGCGTCATCTGCATGCGTGGGTGGACCTGATCTTCGGCTTCAAGCAGCGTGGCCGCGCTTCGCTCCAGGCGAACAACGTGTTCTACTACTTGACGTACTACGGCGTCGTGGACTTGGACCAGGTGGAGGACCCGCTCTTGCGGGAGTCCATGGAGTTGCAGATCGCGCACTTCGGCCAGTGTCCCATGCAGCTCTTCGCGACGCCGCATCCGAAGCGCAACGCCGCAGCTTTTGCACGCGGTGCTGTTGGGAAGACCCCTCAAGCCGCGATGCCCACCAACAGGAGCGTCTCTGGGAGAGCGAGTCCTCCGATGGGCGGCGGACTGGGAGAAGCCAACAGCGCGAGCAACGTCCCTCGTCCACTGTCACTAGCGTTCCAGGACTTCTCACCCATCGCTCAGGAGAAGCGACGGAATTGGAGTCCCGTTGCAGCGGTGAAACCCATCGCCCACAGCGGCATTCGGCTGCTCAAGATCCTGCCTGACCGGGTCATGAGCGTCAACGAACTGGGAGTGATCGAGGTCTACTACTGGAAGCTGGTGCCCAAGCCAGCTCCGCCACCGCCTTCTCCGCCACCTGCAGGCGTTGCATCACCGAAATCGGTGGGTGTCTCGCCGAGAACGCTCTCTGCAGATGAGATTGGAGCCCCGCCGGCCCCCGCCAAGACCTTTCCTGCAGCAGACATGTCCAGTGAGGGACAGCTGCAAGTGGAGAGTGAGAAGGACTTGTTGTCAGCGAGTGACCTGCCGAGCGGAAGAGTCGATGGGGACGAGGCTGGCCACGAAGCGGTCAGCGACTGTCCCTGGCTTCTGGAGGTTGTCCGCGACGACTCGCCGTTCGATTACGTCCCTCGTGTCCCAGTCTTCGACCATTTCCACCGCGGAGAAGAAGGTGGCGTTCGACACAGACGAGCACGTGGGTTCCCCGTCGCGATCTCCCGGAACGGACGTGTCCTGGTGTCAGGTGGCGCACGCAGCGGCGCGCTGCACTTCCGCCTGTTAGACCTCGACAACGGCCACGTGATCGGCAAGGCGAGCGTGGTCGGCCACGACGCCGCCGTGACGTGTCTGAGTCTGGATCGATGGACGTATCACGACCACAACCGGGCCGTCTTCCCAACAAGCCAGGAGGACGAAGAGCTGCTCGTGTCTGGGTCCCAAGATGGCACGCTGGCACTCTGGCGCCTCTCTCGGGTCAAGCCCGACATGCTCTTCCGCTTGCCGCGTGTGTCGCCCCGACCGATCCAGATCCTCCGTGGCCACGCGAGCTCCATTGTGGACTGCTGCGTGAGTACGTACCTGGGCCTCGTGGTCTCCTGTTCTCGTACGGTGGGCATGGCCCATTTCCTGTACGACGAAGGCCAAGTGGCCTTTGTCTTCGAGCCTGCTGACGGAGTCACTGCGGAGCTCACACACGTGCGTCTGTCGATCAAAGGATACGTGCTCGCGATCAGTTCCATCCAGCAAACTCCTGCCGAGGAAGGCGACGATGCCAACGCTGGCAGGGACGATGGACCAAAGGAGACGTCGACGTCGGCCGGGACGGTAGTGGCGAGTGTGTGCCAAGTCTACAACCTGTCGGGCGTGTTGCTGCACTCGAAGCAGTTGCCGTTGGAAGAGGTCGTGGATCTCCAGTTGTCGGCCGAGGGCGACCTGGTGTTCCTCACTCTAGCCGTCGGGCTCGTCCGCATCTGCCGCATCGAAGAGTGAGTCCGTGTCTCTTTCTGTGCTTGCGATGAACAGCGTACCTGACTTGATGTGTTGCTTGTATGTAGCTTCGTGACGGTGCAGGAGTACGGCTCGCCTTCGACGGCCGGCGCGGCGATCTCGGCCATGTGCTTCGGCCCGAAGGAGGCTGTGATCTTGCTGGCCTTGGGTCACGACGACGGCACGCTCGCGTTGCAGTTGCTGCCGGACGCCAGCGGCTCGGTGTCGTTCCTGGCCAACGTGCGGCGGCTGCTGGGCGTCTCGGCCAAACTGAAGCGCGTCAAGGGCACCGTGCAGCACGCGCAGACGCTGGCCATGTCGACGCTGGGCAACGCCAAAGCCGTCACGAGTACGGCGCGCGACATCGCCGGCGAGGCTCTCGGCGAGGCGAAGGTCATGATGCGCGGCCTCTTCACCTACCTGCAGAAGCAGAGCTAACCCACAGTATGCAGTTGCACAGATACCCAGCAGCGAGAGACAGAAGCCCTAGAGAACACGCACGGAGAGCCGAGCGCAGAGTTATATACGAGCTTTCTCCTCCCGCAAAACCGGCGCGTACCACTAATTGCCGTTGCGCTGGAAACGCAGCTTCTTGCGGAGCTCTCTGGCAGCACGAGAGAGCGCCGGCGAGAAGCCGGAGACGGAGTCGGCGCCTGGCGGAGGCACGTGATACTCGAAGGACTGCGAGACGAAGACGAAGGCCAACAGCAGCACGAGCACGAGCAGCGCCAGCATGAAGTAGATGTACTCGAGGTGGCCGTCGTTGAGGTCGCTCGTGACCCAGAAGGAGAAGATGCTGTTGAGCGCCCCCGCCACGATGAAGCCCAGCGTCGTGGTGAGCAGGTTGAGTGCCTGACACACGCTGCGCATGGACTCGGGCACCTCGGAGTAGAAGAGGTCGTAGGCCGAGATGCTCGTGAGGATCTCGCTGATGCCCACCAGCACGTACTGCGGCGTCTGCCACCACACGCTCAGCGTGGCCATGGGCAACGTCTCGCCCGCGGCGCTGCAGTTGGAGGCCACGCCCTCGATCAGCGGACTCCGCTTACGCACTTGCTCTGTCCAGCCCGCCGCCAGCATGGCCAGCATGGCAAACACAAGGCCGGCACCGATCTTGCGGAGCAGCGTCGGGTAGATGCCCATTCTCGTGAGCATCGGGTACAGCAGACGGTCGAACACGGGAATGAAGAGGAGGATGACGCCCGAATCGACAATGTTGAGCATCGCCGACGACAGCAGCACCGGCGAGTCTCCGGCGTCCTGGCCGCCGACGCGCAGATCCATCTGGCAGCCCTGCACCACGAAGTTGGAGTTCATCTGGCCGTAGACGGCCCAGAAGATGATGATGACGCCCAGGTACGGGGCCAGTCGCACCACTTGCGTGGCGTCCTGCACTTCTTGGGACGAGAAGGAGCCGCCCTTTGCGCGAGTGGCGAGTCGCAACCAGTCCGTGGCTGCGCCCGAGCACACGAGCACAAACGTGCCGTAGGCCACGCAGCCGGCGCCAGCGAGCGCAACAGCCATGTGGGTGAAGGCGTCCTGGATGAAGTAGGAGCTCGTGGTGAGCACGATGCCCGGCACGAAGGCCAGGCCGCCGCTGAGCACGAGTCGTCCGCGTCTCGAGCGCGCGCCGGCTTCGGTAAGCACCGCGAAGAACTGACGCAGCGCGCTGCCTTTGGGCGGCACACGACGATAGCGAGCCTTGCCCATGTAGAACACAGTCGCGGCCAGCACGAAGGCGGTGGACGGGATGGCGAAGGACGCGAAGAAGCCGTAGTCCGCCGAGATGTAAGGCGGCAGCCCGTTCACAGCCAGGTTGGTGAGCACGCCGAAGCTGAAGGTGGCGCCCACGTTGATGGCCCAGTAGAACCAGTTGAAGAAGCTGTCCTTCTCGCGGCGCTGCGCCGGCACGGACACGTCGAACTGGTCGGCGCCCAGCACCACCACGTTGGGCTTGATGCCGCCGGCGCCGAAGCCCACGCCGCCGAAGAGTCCCAGCATGAAGAGCGGCATGGACAGCACGGTCGGCAGCGCCGCAAACACGCACATGGCCAGTCCCACGATGTAGATCCCGCAGAAGGCCACGATGGTGGCGAATCGCCCCAAGTGCCGGTCCGCCACATAGGCGCCAAGCAGCGGCGTGAGGTACGAGAGCGACGTGAAGGTGCTGTTGAGCTCCGTGGCCAGCACGGAGCTGAGGCCCAGCTTCTTGTGGAAGAAGATGGGCAGCGACCCGGACAGTCCGTAGTAGGCCAGGCGCTCGCAGAACTCGGTGACGAGGATGAAGGAGCAGACGTTGAGGATGATGGACTTGGGCGGCGGGCCCGCGCTCGACTGCTTCACGGGCAGGAGGCTGGCCGTCTCGCCCACGTTGGGCGGGTCCTGCAGCGCCGGGCGCTTGTCCGTGTTGGGCGCCATGGGCTCGGAGGGAGGCGGTGCTGGGGCTTGAAGCTTGAAGCTTGGGCACTTGTGCTCGACGCGGCGGATTCCGCAATGGGAGAGCAGATCGCAAGGGAAACAAACGGCCCGAGTCTGAAGCCACCTGCAGAGTGATGGTCGCCTTGTACACTCAGCTTTCTGGCGGGACGTGGGGTGTCAAACGTTAAATTCGGATGGAGGGACGACCTCGTTCAATATGGATTGGATGTTACAAATGGACTTTTGGGGAGCAGGTGGTAGAAATTCGGATGGTGTGGATATGGACGTCGGACGTAAGTTGGGAAATAGTGTGGCGCAAAACACTAGCTTGGGAATCCGCGGCAGAGGTTGGGTGTGGACGTGACGATCGTCGCTGTGCATAAGCGGGGCAACACGAAAAAGAAGGCCGTGACGGGGGATGCGTCATCTTCTTTAGCGGGTGAGTGAAGCTTTTGTTCCACCAATCAGAAGTGCGTAAAATAATAGAGCATTTTACAAACTGGACACTTGACCGTGAACAACATGGAACAAAACTCGTCGCAAGTACTTTACGGTAAAGTATACGGTAACTGGTCCCAGTTGACTCTTCCGTGCTGAGTCTCGCAGATTGGTCGCAATCTGTGCCGGCTGTGACCGCTTCGCCGGCTGCTGTGCTCGCTTAGTCGGGCCAAACAGCGCTGATAAAGCGTCTGCTGCTCAAACCATGGCGTAGCAGACAAGCAGTCGTTGGATTTTGATACGTTAGGGAAGAGCGCACGCAACACGCGCTCTGGGTTTCGCTACCTCCTCCTCAAGCAGAAAGGAAGCAAACACACGGAATTCGAGCAGCTCACGAGCTGGCGGAGTGCTTGGTGAGGTCCCTTCACGAGATGAAGTACTCGAGGAGCCACGCGTCTTCTGGCTGCCAGGTGTCCTCCTCGTGGTCCCACAAGCAGGCTTTCGGCGTGGCAACTGGAGTCAGACTATACGGAGCCCATAGCTCCGAGCCTGTGTCGAGGTCCTCGATCGCGGTAGGACTGCCAGTGGTCGAGTAGAACTCTTCAGCGTTGTTGAAATCCGAGGCCTTGTCGAGAGCTGGCACGCGCGACGTGGCATACTTGAGATGCACTTTGGCTGACGAGCGAGATGAACTCCCAATCGTGGACGCGTCACTGCCCTTGCGTTCTTTACTGGACGAGGAACTAACACGCCGCAACTTCTCCCGCTCCATCTGACGCTTCTTGGCTCGGTCACGGCGGCATTTGATGTCGCTGCGCTTCTTCGTGCGGTTCTGCTGACTGCGGTGGTGCTCGCACAGCAGCAGCAGCGTGCCGTTCGTTTTCACCGCTCGGGAGTTCGGGCAACGACCGGTCTTGTATCGGCAACGAGTCGACAAGAAGAGGCGTTGCTCTTCGTGAGCGGTTAAACGAGGAGAAGACGCCGCCGCGTCGTCATTGATCTGCACTCTGCTGAACATCTCGTCAAAGCGGTCAGGGGCTACTGGCGGTTGGGCGCTGGCGAGGCAGATCTCCAAATGACAGCGCAGCGTTCGCAATCGCACCGGAGAAGACGCACATCCATGCGAGTTGGTTGCCTGCATTTAGTCTGACGAGCGGGACTCGACCCTCATTGTATTTGTGTGACTGAAAAGTGAATAAATAGCTCCCAAGGCCCAGACCGTTGCGTCTTTGTGCTGGCTGACCTGCCGTCCATATCGGTCGGTCAGTAAAAATAGTGGAAGCTTGGCATGCGATGCGTCTTATGAACTTCTTCTGCGCCAGTGGTGGGGAAAGATAGGGGGTTTCGCCCTATTGCTGGAGCTCAGAACCTCCGCGATGGTGCTGGATTGGGTCTGCAGGCCCGTTAGGAAACGAACCACTTCCGCTCCTTGCAACGCAGTGAGCACGCCTTGCACTATGACGACTCGATTCTTATTTCACGCGTTGTCTGAAGCTTGACGCCAGTCCGGTGGTGACTGAGGCGCTCTTTTTGTTGCAATACACTATGACAAGAGCTCCGTCTTCAGGCCATTGACGCCTGGTGTCCATGACGCCCTATTGTGTGTTTGCCGTTGCATAGGTTGTACATGGTATACGGCGTCATTCTTAGTTACGCGGCAGATTGTGTGTAAAGTTCCACTCCACGTGTAAAGTGTTGTGGATAGTTTACCGCGGCAAGTTGAAGTCAGTGTAGCCATGTTGTGCCAGCCTCGCAATAACACCCCGGTGCGAAGATTTGAAACAAAAAAAAGGATTCCTTGGTGTGAAACAACCTCCCGCCCCTTTCGGATTGTTCGTTAGTCGCTCTTGATTAATGGCAAGGTGTGGGGCGTTATTTGGAGATTATAACCGGGTTCCATCGCACGACATTTCAGTATTAGAGCGCGTCCTGTATACAACACAGCTAGCACAGGTTTACTCAATGTTCCTGTGTACCAAAATGTGTCACCATGTTTCGGTATGCTTCGCCCGCCATTCAGCTCCAATTAGGTAGCAAAGGTGTTGAAGCTGCAGCACTCCCTTCGTCGGGAGAGTCGTTGGCACGAAAATGCACAATGCACTGTAGGAAACGTTGACCTACTGTATGTGTCTGTGTTCCAACAGCATATTTCCACCCCTTAACTACCGGTAGTAGGTTGCAGATGTCCAGCAGATGCGAGAAGAAGCGGTGGTGATTCACGTGCTGTATCATGAGGCAGCGCGTGGAGAATGACACTCTGCCCAGCCGATTCTTGTCCGTGCAGCGGAAGAGAATATCCAAGTACGACATCAGCTCCGGCAGGTGCTTGAAGATCCATGCAGCCAGGAAATCCACAATCTCCGATGGCCGGCACCGTTGCGGTCGTGCTGGTCAAAGAGCTCAATGTGTACGGGACGCACTCTTGCTGTGAATGGAAGCGAGGATCCCATTGATAAAGCACGAAGACGGACTTCTTCGTTAGGATTAGAATACATCTCGCACGCAGCAACATCCATCGTAGAATAAGAGCACGCCGACGACGGCGCCAGAATGAAGCGGCAGCGTCGAACACGCCGGCAATAGAATAGGTTCCGAGCTTTCTCCGACGCTCGCTCACGCCGCGCACGCCTCGTCGACGCGGACGGGCAGTCGAAGCACGAGCCTCTCGCGGTGACGCTGCCACATGGCCTTGGTCATGGGGATCTTCACGCCGGCCACGAGGTTCGTCACGGCGTTGGGGATGGCCAGCTCCACCGGGATCTCCACGGGCGGCACGACCACCCGCCGCAGCCTCGAGAAGCTGAAGCGCGTGCCGTGGCGCGTGGCCGAGGCGCGCAGCAAGTCCTTGAGCTCCTGCGCTTCTTCCGGCAGCCGCTCGCTCTCGATCTCAGGGCCCGACGCGTCGCGAAGCCTGCGAGTGTGCAGCATCTTCTTGGCTATGGCGCTTGGGGAGCCCACGGGCGTGGGCTTGATGGCGCGGAAGAACGGCATCTTCTTCGGGCTGTTACGCGGAGGCACGGCGGGGGCGGGAGCGGGGGCGGGGGCTTGCGTGGTTCCTGTCATCTTG
>MBAC02007400.1:0-10137 GCA_001712635.2 Nothophytophthora sp. Chile5
CTCGGCATCCGCCCGCCGCCCGCCCCACAACGCAACTTCCCAGCGCCCTCCGCACTCGCCATGGACCCGTCGCAAGCGCTTCCGTCCATCGTGGAGGCCTTCGCCAAGCCGCTCTTCCAGGCTGTGGCCAACTCCACGGCGGACGAGCACGCGTCTCTCCACTCCATCTCGACGCGAGTCTTCTTCAACGCCTTGCTGCTCGCTCTGGTGCCCTTGTGTCTGCAGATGGCGCTGTACCCGGCGCATCTGGAGGCGCTGGGCGCCAAAATGCGCGACGTGCTGGCCAGCGGCAGGACCAACGACCTCGTGGAGCGAGAAGTGAAGGCGGTCACGCGCTACGGGCAGTACTACATCTTGGACCAGAGCCAGAACCGCCACGGCCACCTGCTGCAGAAGGCCATTGCCGCGCACCTGGCGGACGTGCTGCAGCTGCGCGGTCAGGGCGTGCGCTACGAGATGGTGGAGCGCGAACTGGACGACGAGACCCAGGAGGAGCTCAACATGGCATCCAAGCCGAGCCCCGAGAACTGGTACATCGACGACGGCACCCAAATGTACGAGGAGATCAACCGCATGCGGGTCGCGTCGCTGCCGAAACTGCGCGAGTGGGTCGAAGTGGAGAAGGGCATTTTCTTCCAGCAGTATCTGGAAGACCCGGCCGCCGACGAGAGCGGGCGAGACGCGCCAGCGCGCAAGACCAAAGAGGTCACCATGGTCTACGCCTTCAAGTCCAATGTGCGCGGCGCGACCCAGAAGATCGACCAGTTCATCGAGGACGCCTTCGCCAAGTACCAGCTGCTGGAGCTGCTGAAACTGGCCAACGACAAGAAGCGCTACATGTACGTGCAGGCCGTGCAGGACGCCAAGCCTGCAGGCGAGGGCGACACTGACGAGGGGGCGCAGAGCGGCACGCCCGCAGTCGTGTACAAGCGCTACGCCTTGAGCGGCGAGAAGTCGTTCAAGAACCTGTTCTTCCCCGAGAAGCCGCAGCTGCTGCAGCTGCTCGACAGCTTCATGGCCCGCTCGGGCAAATTCGCCATCAAAGGCTTTCCATACAAGCTGGGGCTGCTGCTGCACGGCCCGCCTGGCACGGGGAAGACCAGCCTCATCAAGGCCGTGGCGCAGTACACGAAGCGGCATGTCGTGACCATTTCCTTGAGCAAGGTCAAGACCAACCAGGAGCTCATGAACGCGCTGTTCGACCTGCGCTTCGTCGTGGAGGGCGTGGACCTTCCCGTGAACATGACCTTCGACGACGTGGTGTTCGTGATGGAAGACATCGACTGCGCGAGCTCCGTAGTGATGGCTCGCGACAGCAAGCCCGCCGCCCGGCGACAGCGCAAGTGGTACGCTTCCTCGTCTTCGGCCAACGACAAGCTCAACCTGTCGGGCCTGCTCAACGTTCTGGACGGGGTGATCGACTGTCCCGGGCGCATCGTGATCATGACCACGAACCACCCGGAGAAGCTGGACCCGGCGCTCATTCGCCCCGGGCGGGTGAACAAGAAGCTCATGCTCGGGTACATGGCCGCTACGCAGGTCCAGAAGATGCTCGAGTACTACTTTGCCACCACGTGCACGGCGGAGCAAAGCGCCACCTTGAGCTCGATCTTGGCGGCCGAGACGGCGGCTCCGGTCACCCCTGCGGCCGTGGAGGCCCTGTGCTCCGAGTTCGACCACATCGACGAGGTGCTGGAAGCGTTCTCCCAAATGCAGCAGGTTTCGCAGCCGCTGGTAGGTGCAGACGCATAAGCAGCGCAACTGGAAAGGCTCAATGCATGTTGACGTGCGCTTTCAGGTAAAAGCCACACCGTTTGCCAACGTTGAACCGATCAAGAGCGCTAGCGTAATGCCTCGGTTTACAACACGGTCACACGAATATTATACGTGTATACAGATTCCGGGTCGGGTCGGGTCGGTCCGGACCACCCCTTTCAATACCCGGGATTAATAGTACCCCACCTTCCACCCCGTCAGGCTGTTTCCAAGGTTTCAGATCGAGGTTTAATGCCGCTTTGTGTGGTGCGAAGGGGGAGATCTACTGAGGTTTTTCACGAATTGGTATCTTGTCGCCGCCGACTGGCGGGCCACCAGCTCCAGAGCTCGAGAGACCAACACAGGAGGAAGCGAGAGATCATGCAGCAAGTAAGAGCGAGCGCCACGAGGGCCTCTTTGCGCTGCCGACGCCGGCTCTGTGTGTTAACCGCTGCGTTGCATGTGTGTGTGTGTGTGGCAGGCCGTGCTGGACCCAGAGTCCCAGGTGGAGAAGGGCGAGAATGCGCGCATGGCGTCGTTCGTGGGCGCCATCGCCATCGCCGACATGGTCAAGACCACGCTGGGGCCCAAGGGCATGGACAAGATCCTGCAGTCGGTGCGTCCAGGCGCTTAGTAGTCGCTGGAGGGAGGTATTGTATTAATACGGACGCTGACGCGCTGGCTTGGACAGATGGGCGGTCCCGACAAGAGCATCTCGGTGACCAACGACGGCGCCACCATCCTGCGCTCCGTGTACGTGGACAACGCGGCCGCCAAGGTGCTGGTGGACATCGCCAAGACGCAGGACGAGGAGGTGGGCGACGGCACCACGAGTGTGGCCGTGCTGTGCGGCGAGCTGCTGCGCGAGGCTGAGAAGCTCGTCGACCAGCGCATCCACCCGCAGACCATCATCGATGGCTGGCGCATCGCGCTCAGCACGGCGCACGAAGCGCTGGTGCAGTCGGCGCGCGACAACTCGGGCGACGACGCCAAGTTCCGCGAGGACCTCATGAACATCGCCCGCACCACGCTCAGCTCCAAGCTGCTCACGCACGAGAAGGACCACTTCGCCGAGCTGGCGGTCAACGCCGTGCTGCGACTGCGGGGCTCCAACAACTTGGACTACATCCAGATCATCAAGAAGGCCGGCGGCTCCCTGCGCGACTCGTACCTGGACGAGGGCTTCATCCTGGACAAGAAGATCGGCGTGGGCCAGCCCAAGCGCGTGGAGAACGCCAAGATCCTGGTGGCCAACACGGGCATGGACACGGACAAGATCAAGATCTACGGCGCTCGCGTCAAGGTGGACTCGATGGACAAGGTGTCGGCCATCGAGGACGCCGAGAAGGCCAAGATGAAGGCCAAGGTGGAGAAGATCGCGGCGTTCGGCATCAACTGCTTCGTGAACCGCCAGCTCATCTACAACTACCCGGAGCAGATCTTCTCGGACAAGGGCATCATGGCCATCGAGCACGCCGATTTCGACGGCATCGAGCACCTGGCGGCCGTCACGGGTGGTGAGATCGCCTCCACGTTCGACAACCCGGAGGGCGTGCAGCTCGGCGAGTGCAAGCTCATCGAGGAGATCATGATCGGCGAGGACCGTATGCTGCGGTTCTCGGGCGTGAAGACCGGCACGGCCTGCTCCGTGGTGCTGCGCGGGGCCAGCATGCACCTGCTGGACGAGGCCGAGCGCTCGCTGCACGACGCGCTGGCCGTGCTCACGCAGACCGTGAAGCACTCGCAGACGGTCATGGGCGGAGGCTGTACGGAGGTGCTGATGGCCCAGGCCATCGACAACAAGGCGCCCTCGGTGCCCGGCAAGAAGGCGCTGGCCATGGAGGCCTTTGCCCGTGCGCTGCGCCAGCTGCCCAACATCATCGCCGACAATGGCGGCTACGACAGCTCGGAGCTCGTGACTCAGCTGCGGGCCGCGCACCACCGCGGCGAGACCACGGCCGGCCTGGACATGCGCTCGGGCTGCGTGGGCGACATGGAGGCGCTGGGCATCCGCGAGGCGCTCAAGAGCAAGAAGCAGGTGCTCTTTTCGGCTGCCGAAGCCGCCGAGATGATCCTCCGAGTAGACGACATTATTAAGTGCGCGCCGCGCCAGCGCCAAGGACAGTAAGCAGACGCCCGAGGACTGAGCCGGGACCTGAGGGCGCGGGGCGTCTTTGCTACTGTAGCGACTGAAGCATGCGTGTGCGCTAATGAACAAGACCAGTGGGCAGTATTACTTTGACTGGGCCGGGTCGGGTGGCATTTTGCACACGAGGAGGCCGTGGGAATTGGCGGAAGGGGCCGCGAGGCGGAGAAACGCAGACAGTTTAAGGTAGCACTATCAACCGCACGCTTGTGACCGAAATGTTGGCGCAATTCCAGGCGCCCCAACTGGGTCCTGTAAGCGCATTGGCCTCGTCGTAGGCGTCATCTTCTTGTATGCCATGCGTCCAGCACCTCCGCAAGAGCCGTCGGGAGCCAGTAGCAACAGGCTGACGTCGTCAATCGCGACTAGGCTCAAGCTCGTCGCCCGGCGAGGTCTCACAAGACGCGGCGCGGGCGGTGTGAGCGGTGTGAGCGGTGTGAGCGGCGTAGACGCGACCAACACATACCATCACGTAGACAGGAGCGACTGGGCAATGCCACACCGCGCTGGTATGTCGTGTAGGTCGTGGTGGACGAGGCCTGAGCGGCATCGCTGGAGGCCCAGGAAGACAGCGAAACGACGACCGACGCGGAGGCCGCTGCCTCCACCGTGAACTCAATAAGACTGGGTCGGCATTGAGCGCGGGCTTGTACGAATACTGGTCCGCCTCCGCCGTCTGCTCGCAGCGCAGTCCAGGTGCGTCTTCCGCAGCTTGGTCAGAAAAACGTGTGAGTCGAAGCCTCGGCGGCAGGCGAAGAAGGGAAGATACGGCGGCGCGAGGGATTCGTCCACCCCAGTTTTGAGCGCAGTATGACCATTAGCGGACCCGGCAGCGAGTAGAGAGACAGACCCAAGGACTCAATGGGCGACCGACCACCCGGACGTCAGCAGCCGCACTGCTGCTGTTCTCGCTCATGCCCCCGACGCTGCAACGACCTCACCTCGCTGTTGCTGTTCTGCTATCAGCCGGACCAAGCCGCCCTTCGCCGACGAAGACGTCGGACATGCCGTCGAGAAACAGCGCGCTAGTCACCGCCAGTGCGAAAGTTCGTGAGTCCGCCATCCTCCCATCTTAATCTGGGAGGTGTACGGCTGGAGCGTGTGGTCCTCCATTGCCGCGTGCTGCAGGAAGGCGAGGCGCATGCCGACGGATGTTGCGGACGGCGAACAGTCGGTGCGCGGGCATGAACGCCTGCAGGTCGGAGCCGGCGACAACGTCGCGCACGTCGATTCCCCGCCGCAGCTCGAGAGCCAGCATCAGTACGGCCTCCGTACTCACGTGCGCCGCACCGCTGAGCTGCAGGGAGCTGTGCCTGGATTGTCGTCCGGGAAGCTCCGGTCGCGGAGTGTACCCTGCGCGAAAACGAGAGACACCTCGTGTCGTCGTTGCTGGCGCTGTCGGCCGCGCTTTCCGACGAGTTGGGCGCTTTTGGCCAGCCGAAACGCGTGAGGTTGGATCCCATTGAGCGATCTTGGCCTCGATGGACGGCCAGCATCTGGCCCTGTCTGACCCACAGTGCGGGCTGGTGTTGTCACAAGGGAAGTCACATGGGGCGGATTGCCGGTGGCGAAGGCACGTTCCGAGTACACGTCGGTGGCAGTGGCGATGCTTGTTCATGGACGCGCCAACCAAGTTCGAGCCGCCATGCGTTGTAGGACGCCAAAGACCCTGCAAAAACACAGGCATGTATGCGCTGGTGACAATCCCATGCTGGACTGGCTATCGCAAGATCGGGAAGGGATTGCTCTCAGAGCAGAGCGCGATGATAGCTGCTCCTTTCGCTGTCTCACATTTCTCGGCGGCAGATCAGCCGGAGAAGGGTGGGTGGGTTGAATTGGGTGCTGGAAAAATGGTGCGAGTGGCTTCAGAGTGCCATGCTAAACGGTTCTATTTTTGCGGGGAATCATCTTTCAAGAGTCTCATAGTGAAATCAAGTAGTCAAGAGCCAGATGTGCTTCGGCCTGCTTCGTTCGTCGCTTTTTCATTTTTGCGGGTGGAAGCGCCGCGTGTGCAGTTGCACTCGTGCCATTCCCCCAACAACCGACTGCTGTTGGCTGGTCGGGGCGAACTCTTGGTCAAGAAGCCCACAGTCCTACTTGTTAAGTTCTGAGAAGCAACGGTAGAGAAGCTGTAGTAGAGATGATCACAGCGAGATACTTCGCTTTGGGGACGTGGAGAGCGCGTCTGCATTGAGAGAGTTTTGGTGAGTCCGAAAGGCTTGAAAACCCAGCACTTAGCTTACATGGGACTCTCGCGCCCATACTGCCATAAATAGATGGTTGTCGGCGAAACTCCAATATTGCTTGCTGGCTGTCGTCGCAGCGTCCAACTATCCAACGATGGAAAAGTCCGTCGCTACGTTGAGAAACGTTGGCTGAAACTAGAAACACAGCCGACACCCCACGCGTTGATGTGCAACCCGACCCGCTGCCGGTACTACATGCAGCTGCTGGTTCTCGAGGGGTTAGACACCCGCCACCTCCCTATCCATCCCGATCATCTCAGGCGCACTATGGCACGATAGGAGCGGTCTCCAGCCTCGGACGAGTGGTAACTTATTACCGCGTGACCACTGTCGTCCAGCCGGTCTGCGCGCGAGAGCTCCCGTTCCCTTTCGTTGAGCCGCCTGCGCTATGTCGACGGTAGAGTCGAGTGAGTTACGGTCCGTCACGCTCCGTGTCTTTCTCGCTCGCCTTCTTTTTCATTCACTCTCGCCATTCTCCAATCTGCCGCCAGCCTCCAGATACCACTCGCCGGTACCAAGCGTTCCCACCTGTCACCATGAAGGTTTTCACGACCACCCTCGTTGCCGTCGCCGCCGCTGCGGCCGTTGTCCGCGCCGAGACGTGTGACACCACCGAGGTCACGGCGCTGCTGACCTCCGACGAGGTCACCACGTGCTCCAGTGACTCCGGGTACTCGCCTTCGTCGCTGGCGACCCCGACGGACGCGGAGATGGCGCTCATGTGCACCAGCACGGCGTGCCAGACCGTGCTCTCGGACCTCACCAATATGTTCACGGACGAGTGCACCGTCGGCACCTTTGCGGTGTACGCGGACCTCATCACTCCCGTGACCGAGTACTGCTCCGGCAGCGCGGCCTCCTCCTCAGAAGAGGCGTCGGCGTCCTCCGCCACCACTGACGCTTCTGCGTCCGATGCGGATGACACCTCCGCAGGCTCCGAGAGCGGTCTTGCTACGTCGGACGCCTCGACCGAGATCGACGAAACAGTGACTGTAGCGCCCGCCAACGTGACGTCTTCGGCCAGCTCGGACGACGAGGTGGTCGTGGGGGACTCGGACTCCGGCAGCGACTACACCATCGAGACCGAGACCCCGTCGACCGACGCTCCGTCGGCATCCGAGGCCGACACGACCACCAGCGCGTCCAGTGCGGCTGCTGACACTTCGAGTGGCTCCAGCGCTGGCGTGGCAGTCAGTCCGTCGGCTGCGCTCGTGGGCTCTGCTCTGCTCGCCACGGCCGCGCTCTTCCTGTAGAGCCCCTCTCTCTAGCGACATCGAGTTGAAGCTGGCATTTAAGAACAAGCATCCGAAGCAGAGTGCTTGGTGTTCTGCGCAGATTTGTCTACCCATGGAGAGCTGAAGTCAGGCTTTCCTAGCACATACTAATACGTCCAGCAATGCAGTGCGTTTTCGAGGAAACGAGGGAGAACTACTTGTGTCATCCATTATTCTCACAGGTCCTCTCTTCAGTGTGTCGCGAGACGGCAGCTTGCAACACTGCGTCGCTGCAGCCAACCCCATCGCTATTCCGCACGTGAAGTAGCAGTAAGACTGCCCGTTCGTGATGCATGGAAGACAATCGATATGCAGCAACCGAAATAACTTTGCGCTCGACCTCTATTTACAAGAGCCTACAGCGAGTAGCTGCTGGGATACTCGCGCGAGATGGTGTGCAGTCGATAGAGCACCTCTGCGGCCGTGGGGCGGTCGTTGGGCTCCATTTGCAGACACTGCTGCGCGAGTTGGGTCATCTCCTCCGGACCGACGCCGGAGAAGCGCACCTGCAGTTTGCCGAGCAGCAGCAGCTGCAGCACGGCCGTGTCGGGCAATGGCCGGCCGGTGTCGCTGTTCTCCTTGGCATGCGAGTACGGCAGTTCGTGTGTGTCCAGCTCTGAGAGCACCACTCCGAGCGAGAACACGTCGGCCTTCTCGCCGTATTTATCGCCCATGATGACCTCGGGAGCCATCCAGAAGCTCGTGCCGACTCCGGCGGTCATGGTTTTGTCGGACCGCTGGCGCGACGCCCCGAAGTCGGTGACCTTGGCGTCCAACGCCTCCGTGAGCAAAATGTTGCGCGACTTGAGGTCGCGGTGCAGCACCACTGGGTCCAGCGAGTGCAGATACGTGAGCGCATGCGCCACCTGCAGCGCCATCTTGATCTTGAGCGGGTCGAAACCCAGCGGGTGGCCGTCGTTGTGGTAGTCGATCAGTAGCGTGCGCAGATCGCCTCCTTCCATGAACTCGGAGACAGCGTAGAGCTCGCTCAGCGACTCCCAGGCCACGCCCACGAACTGCACGATCTGCGGATGCTCCATCGACGCCATGAGCTTGATCTCGGCCAGGAACGCCTCGATGTGGCTCATGTCCTTGCGAGTGGACGGCAGGAGCGTCTTGATCGCCACGTTCTGCTCGCGATAGCGGCCGCGGTACACCTCGCCGAAGCCGCCGCGACTGAGCAACTCTCCTAGTTCCACGCGGTCGATGGGGATGCGTGCCGCGACGATGACCGGGTCGTCCCAGAGGCTTGTGGAGCCTCTGGCTCCGCTGCCCGACGAGTGCGGCGCCCCGCCGGAGTAGTTCCCGCCGTAGGTGTTCATGGTGCCGTTGGGGTTGGAGCCGCCCGTGTAGGTGGAGCCAGTGCGTTGTGTGTAGTTGGCCTGGCGAGGCGCGGCTGCGCCGAAATCCTGCTGGTACGGCACGTCGATGGCGTGCGAGTTGGACTTGGGCGAGTGCGTCGCCGCGGCCACCGCCTCCTCCAGCTCGCGCTTGTGGCGGTTCTTCCGACGTCTGCGGAGGCAGCAGCAACAGCAGATGACCAACAGCACGAGCACCACGCAGCCGCCCACGATGCCGATCAGCGCGCCGGTGCTGAGGCTCACGGAGTAGGAAATCGAGCCATCGTCTGCAAGAACGGGGGCCAGCAGCCAGCCGCAGGACACCACGGCAGCCGCCGCGAACGGAGATCTCCGCGACAGTGTGGGCATCTCGTCGGGTGTGGCTGGCGAGAGTTTGCTTCGGCGAGGAATGAGCTGGTCGGCTGAGCGCGGAGGCAGACGGAATGAATACGCGGCGGAAGAGGCCGGGGATTTGCCAGACAAATGGGAACCGTATGCGATGTCCCCGAGGCGAGGGAGACGAGTCTATCCAGTGGCAATCAACCCTACGACACCTGATTATGTTCAGAATCTAGTCATTTCGTATCAGGTGAATGCTACTCCATTCCAGCCAATAAGGAGCGCCAGAAGATAACAACAGCGAAATGAAAATGTAACAAACGACACCTCATGCGTCCATAAGAGCATCTGTACCGGTGGCAAAAGTGCGGATCTTGTGGCTCTGGGAAAACCGTAAAAATGCAGATAGTTACCGGATGGTTTACAGTAACAATCTAAAGCACTTTTTTCGAAAGAAGAAACTATATGTAAGTTGCGAGCATCGGCAAAGGAGAAGAATTTTTGGTTTGGACCTCCAGAAGAACGCATTGCTAACAAACCGCCGTGTGATTGGCATCCTTGGATTATTCCGTGGGTCGTTTGGTTTCCTCCTTCATCATCATGATTTCCGGTACCATTTTGTTGATGAGATTGCATTCCCCAAGACGACGGATCATCTCGTTCTTGAACGTGGTGAGGTCGCCACCGAAGCTGTTTGGACGTCGAGCGTGATGGTTCGCACACGGCTTATCTTCGATGGGTTTGACTTCTTTTCGGCAAGTGTGAAATTAACCCCAGCTCTGAACTGGTGCCGTGCCGAGTCAGCATGCCAGTACGGATAATCGTAGTCACGCCACAATCCGCTTTTGGGAGGTCAGACTGGAGGGGTACCGAAGCAATGGGTGGAGCAGTCAGGGTACTTAACTGTAGTGCCGAAAGTAAATCGGGGAGCACGTCCGAATGATCGAGAGGGGTAACTTGTGGCACCATGAGGGGGGACCATATCGGGCGTACGGATCGTAGCGGAGTAAAGGAAACTCTGGATGAGGATGTTCTGG
>MBAC02007401.1:0-12404 GCA_001712635.2 Nothophytophthora sp. Chile5
AAATGAGCAATACTGTCACTTTCGTAGACACGTCCATACCACTGCATGGCATTATCGAAAACGCAAAATCCACGAAAAACGCGCTGAAAAAAGCGGAAAGTATTGAGTTGAATGAATTTTGTACCCGTTTACACATGGGGTCCTCCGTCAATCAATCCATGTGATGATGCCTTCTTTCTGTGGCGGAGGGGATATTCCGGATATGCATCCGGATATACACCGTATACTCGATGTGGGAAACGGACGGCTTGTGATACAGGCTCTCACTGAATAGAAGGCTCGCTTGCGAACTTAGTGGAAACCCAAAAGAGCGGTGGTTTCCTTTTGGGCGTCTTCCCTTTTTCAGCAAGCACTTGCTTCACCATGAGCACGGGGCGTGGCAACCGGCGCCGCGATGCGAACGCCTCGGACGCGATCGCCGCCATCCTGCACCCGCACGAGGGCTATCGGTACGTCACGGCGCTCCTCCTCCTCCCTGTCTCCAGCGCCGTTCTTCTGCATTCGCGCCACTTCGAGCGGTTAGCTCGCGCTTCCGTGGGCATTGCACGGCGTCTTTTGGAACCCCCTCAAGCTCACATCTTGCTTGCATTAGCGAGAAGCTGCAGCGCAAAGGGGTGACGCCCAAGGACTTCGAGCGCGAGAACAAACTGCGCGTGAAGAAGCTACAGGCGGAAAACCGCGAGCGTCGGCGTCGTGAGGTTCGCATGAGACTCGAGAACTGATGCTGCAATAAGCGGTGCTTCAATCACTGACTACTGGTTGTGACCATTGCACTCTTTGCGTTCTCTTCTGTCTCAGGAGGCTTCGCAACCGGAGGAATTCAAGCTGACGCGGTTCAAGGGCGTTCGACCGCGCGTCTTCCGCGAGGAGGAGGTATCCACCATTCGCACATCTCGTCGCTGCCTGCGTCTATCCGTTTCTGACACAGTTTTTGCATGGGTACAATGGATGGATCGTGCGCTGCTTCCCCCTTTTAGCATGACACCGGCGAGCGCATTGAGAAGCACGTCTTCCTGCGTCGCGGTGGAGCGCCATCTCCTCCTGGATCTGGCTCTGCGTCAACCTCCTCGTCGCCATCCGTCTCCTCTGCTCGACAGACGTCGCGTGGTGCAACGGCTTCAGCCTTCAAGCTCCAGTCTCCGTCGCATTCAGCTGCAGATATAAGACAGCGTAGCCACCGTGTGCACCGGAAGGCGCCTGTGCCATCACTGCGGGAGCTCGAGCAACGGGATGCAGCGCTAGCAAAGATGGTAAACCTCTACCATCTCGTTGCGTGAATTACCCCTGCCTCCACTGATATTGTCCACTACGTGCTGTCTTCGCAGACCAAGACGGAGCGCGTGGACTATGTGAACGCCAACGCGTGGGAAGTGATCAAAGCGCCTTCAACGCGCTCCAACCAGGGAGAGGAGGCTCGACCGCCACGTCGCGACTACGGACGCATCCCGCGCTATCTGCTGGATCGGAAGGAGCAGTGGGCACGTGAGGAAGAAGAGCGGCGACTAAACGCACCGGACCCCGACTGTCCGCCGGGGATGGTGCTGCTGGACGAGGACGAGCGAATCCGCACACTGCGCGTGCTGCACAAGTCGCTGGGTGAGGCTCAGCTACGCATGAACGCTCTGCCACTGAGTATCGAAACCATGATGCAGGTCCGCCGCAAGAACGCGTTGGAGACCAAGCTGCAGGAGATCGAAGACGCCATCAAAGTGTTCGACCGAGCCAAAGTGTACGTGGCGGCCCCGCTTACTGACGCCTCGGAGAAGGGTCGAGAGCGCACAGGCAGCGTCGCGGCCTAAGATGCCATCAACCAGGCCGTGTATTAACGGGAACTTACCATTGCAAGCGCACTAAACCCGCATCTTAGTTCATCGAAGCGAGGAACGCGTCCACGTCCTCTCCGTCAAGAGCGTCGAAGTCTTCTTCGCTGACGATCGCCTGCTTCTTGGCCTTGCATTTCAGGTTGTAGCGATGCCACTCGGAGCGGAAGTGCTCGCGGTACTTGGCCATATCGGCGCTGAAGTCTCCGCCGCATGTGCTGCACGGCCGCGTCTTCTTCGCCTCGCTGGTCGGAGCTGCCGTTGCTGGAGCCGAGCTGGCGCTGGCCGGAGCGGCACTGGACAGGCCGAGCCGCTCGGTCTTCTGCGAGATCTCGTCGTCGATCGTGTGCTCGCCTTCCTGGTGGCTCTTGAGGTCGATCACTTCCAGCGAGCCTTGGCCGGCGCTGTGCTCCTGCACCAGCGAGTCCACGATGCGATAGGACCCCGGCGTGATGAGCACCACCAAGCGCACGGTCTCGCTGCCCGACTGCTCCACGATCTCCGCGCCTTCCTGGAGCAGTCCGGCCTTGATGCCTTCCGCCCCCGCGGCTGGCGACGTCACCTGGATTTTCATCTTGGCTCGAGCCAACGGGATGTGCTCCGGCAGCTTCTTGATCAGCTCCAGCGCCTGCTGCTTGGCGCTGCGGTTCGGCACCACAGCGTAGTGGATCTCCTTCATCACGCGCTCAATCACAGTGTACTGCGGTTGCCACATACGAACGCCAAGTCAGTTGTGAAGCTCTTCCGTCTCAGTTTACGCCCATTTCAGTCGGGTGTGCTAGCTTACCGGGTACGGGCGGTTGGAGTTCGGGTTCACACACTTGTCGGCCACGATCGTGGCAATGTCGCGGTACATGCTGCAATACCATGACCGAAGCGGCGAGTTACGTAACAAGAATGTAAACACGAGCGTATCCAGCCAGCACAAGGCAGAAGCAGCCAGCAATGCAAGACAGGCGAGGGATAGACACGTAGACAGCAGTGGAACACGCACTTTTCGACGTGCGCCTTGCGCTCGCCCTCGGAGACCTGCAGCTCGCCGTGGTCCAGAATGGCGCGACACGCCTGCTCCTCCGTCTGGACGCCGAAAGCCTTGACCCAGTCTGACTTCTTGGCGAACTTGCCCTGGTTAAGGATACATGTGTTGTGGCGTTAGTGCTGGCGGCGCAGAAGACACGGAGCTGCAGGAGAAAGAGGGCCACGCAAGCAGCGGCGCGCACCTTGGAGACGTTCTCGTAGACCTTGCTGATCTGCAGCACCTCGTCGATGTCCTCCTCCACGCCGTTGCGCCAGTTGAACACCTTGTTCTTGTAGCACGCGATCTCGAAGCGCTTGCCGCCCTTCTTCATGCGCACCACGGCCACGTTGGTGAGCACGATCTTGCCCACGGGCTGGCTGATGCGGCCGCTCATTTTGCTGCTTGCTTCCGCTTGGTCTTTGTGGAGCTCTGCGATGTCGGGTTGATTTTCAGTGGATTGTTACACTTTACTGGTTACGAGGAGATATACCCGTCAACAGGAATGGGGACGAGTGTTGTTCCCAAGGGTTACACTTATGAGTGTTGCTCTCTGGGGTACAACGATGAATGTTGTTCTCTAGGGTACACAAAGGTTACGAAGGGGACCGGTATTGTACCGTGCGACAAGGAGTTTGACAGGATGCGACGCTCGAAACGTTATGCTTCACATGTTCCCAAGCAGATCGCATCACATCAGGCTTTGGGGATGTCCCCAACACGCTGTCACAAATCATAAACAGCAGATCCCTAGCGGGCAACGAAGTTCGCTACAGGTGGCGGCGATAGGTACGTGTGAGGTGTTCAAGCTGATCTTCGCGACTCGATTTGACAAATCCAGCAGGGCGGTCCATCACTCACATCATAATCTGCGTGGATACCGGTTGCTGTTCCGCCAGACGACGCCATACCGGTACGCGTGATGTTTCTTCGGATACAACCTCACGAATTATCAGACGGGGAGCGATGTGGTGCCGCTCTTTGGGAGAACGCTAGGTAGCAGACAGCTCGCCGCCACGCAGCGACCACCGCAAGGACTGTCAAGGAGCCCACCAAAATGCTGTCACTGAGTAGCCTACAACACCACACGAACGACAACCGAATGTCGACGAGCGCACGAGGACGCGTGCCTCAACCGCGGGCTTTCAGTGTGCTGCTGCACATCGCAACCTATCGCGCGGTAACCGTCCACACTTTTGAACACAATGCAGATACATGCGTGCGCGTTGGACTGCGGACCGACGACAAATCCTCATCCCGACTGCGCGTCTTTCGGCGGCAGGCCGTCTCGAGCCCCAAGTACTGGGGCGAATAAGGCTCGGCGGTGGTTTCGTCTGCTGCTGCTGGTCCGGCGAGAAGTCGCGCGAGGATGGCCATCCGTCCACAGATGCACGCACGTCCAGCATTGCAACTCTCGCGATACGAGTGCGCCAGGCTTCCGCAAGCTGGGATCCGGGAAGCGATCCAAGCTGCCGAGAAAAATTCGTTTCGCGCGACCTTTGCCTCGCGTATCTCTCAACTGCAACCAGCATGGTCCACCCAATAACACACGCACTCAACTGGCCCAACTGGTGGGTCATCGTTGAACACCTTCGGTGCGCAAGGTGCCAGCTGGCGGCCAGCCAGTCAGATTCCTTTTACTTGCTGCAGGAGGTGGTTTGGATAAACACTCAAAGGGGAGCGGATGGTGTCAACCAGCAGAGTCTGGTCTTCTCTTTCGTATGGTTGGAGGCATGTGCCAGCGGCGTATTTATGTGGGAAGGCCGTACCGTTGGTATCTGAGCCGACCGGAACGCAAGCGTGGGGTTTGCGACGTCTGTCGCTCGCCCAACTGCAACTCGCGAGCCAAACCAATCGCTTCTTTCGGCGCGAAACCGTTGCAAGGGCGGCGTGGATCGAAATGCCTATCGGCAGGCAGTTGCTTATTCGCCCGACCATTTCGCGGCAGACCGCCTTATTCCTTTCGTGTTTGCAAAACAAGCGGGCGTAATCCTGCAATAAAACGCCGCCTTCGCAAATCCGCCCGAGCCGTCCACCCAAAGCCAACCACCGGGGTAGCGAAAGGACTGGCGTCAATCCAGAGCCAACCCGTGGCGCGGACTGTCGGAAACAAGTCAAAATAGAAACGCGTCCCAGGCAGGCCGACCATAGCGTGCCTCCCGCGTGTTCCCCGCACCTTTCTCCGTTGTGCCATTGTGCAGTCGAACCCGAGCCAACCACAGCCGCTGGCCCTTGATGGCTCTGCGCCGGGGCCAACCAGCCAATCGCGCTGGCCCGAACCGAGCCAAACCTTGAGAAACCGGAGTTTCGGCGTGAGAAATGTTTCGCCTAGCCCTTCTTACAGCGACGGGCCCGGTCGCGCGAATGATGGTGGTGGCTGGGTTCGAGACACCCCTCTCGAAAAAGAGCAAGTCACCTACTCCCACACTGCAAGTGAGAGCAAGATGTGGGAAGGGGCGTTTCGCGTTTGTGTGGTTGTGCCAGCACCCGATCGACCAATCAACCAGCGCGAAGCGAGCGAACGAACCCCCAACGAAAAGAAACGAGCGATTAGAGGGTTAAGTCGCGTGTTCTCCATTTGCAAATTTTAGCCCTCGGCTCCCAGCGCAACCGCAGCAAACTTGGGGTTACTCGAGTTTGGATTATACCCGTCCGCCTTCGCGACCATTTCGTTCTCCAGCCCAGAGCCCCTCGGTGCCGATACCCCAGCGTCCAGACCCGCCGATATGAGCTCCTCGTGCCTCATCCCCGTGTCGCCGGTCGCCGCCCGAGGACAGCTCCTCAAGCGCGCTCGCAGCAGCGACGTCGCTGGCGCCGACGACCTTCGGCTCCTCAAGGTCAGCAAGCAGGTGGGCGCGGCGTCTCCGCACTCGCCACGCGCCGCGAGCGCCGTGGTCGCCGCCGCCGTCGTGATCGCCCAGCACCAGAAGCTGCAGCAGATGCAGGCCCAGGCGGCCGAGGAGGCCGTGTCGCCGTTCGTGCTGGCCTGCGGCAACATCCAGTACGCCATCACGTTCATCCAGAACTCGCGCCGCCACGCGCTGGCGCTGTGTCTGCAGAACCAGTGGGAGCGCGCGCTGAACGTCCTGGAGAAGATCGAGCGCGCGAACGACAAGATCTCGCGCCAGCGCCGATGCAAGGTGCGTCAGCAAGCCAACGCTAACGCAGACCGCGTGTTCGACGCGTCGGCCATGCCCCTCCAGCAGCCGCAGGTGCCGTCGCCAGTCAAGGCCGCGAAGACTCCCAAGCGCCGCGTGCGCTTCAGCGAAGAGGTGCAGGTGGCAGCGGCGGAGGCGCTGGACCGCTCGCCCGCGCCCATGCCGATGCTGATGCGCGACGAGATCCTGGTGCTGCGCGCGTCGCGCCCCATCCCGCTCCGCAACTTCTCGGAGTTCTGGAGCTCCTCGACTTAGATGCATGTACTCCGTCAGTTTAGTAGCCACCCCTTATTTATTGTCATAGCTCGGAGAAGTGAATCCAGCAAACCCTTGCATCCAGATATTGGACAGCGCAAATACAAGAACCACCGTCATGTTTGACATGCAACTATTCTATCCGATACGTTTGCGTTTGCGCGTTGCTGCGAATGATACGGTGCGCTTCAGATGTGGGCGAATAAGACTTGAACGCGTCGGCGATCGCATCCGTCCGAACTTATTCGCAAAAAGAGGCAGCAAAGTTGCCGGATACTTCAAGTTAAAGTTAAGCGTAAGCCTACTTCTTTTTCGCGGCACTGATCGAATCCAATGCTGCAAAGCGAAAGCGCGAGCAGCGTCACGTGGGCATGCAGTGCACTGTGTCAACAGCCCAGCACCGTCTTCTCTTTGAGTGCAGGCGGCAGTCGGCTCTGAATGCATTCCTCTAGGTAGTCGGAGGAATACCGCGCTGAAAAGTGGACTAGCACGAGTGTGCCCACTTGCCGAAACCAGTGCTCGTGGGTTGCAATCTATGCGGAAACAACCCATGTGGATGAACGTTAAACCACACTGCAATGCAGATCTTGACGCAACGAATCAAGTGCATATACCTGGTCGAGGTGCATGTGTCCGCGCGAAACCGCATCTTCCACCGTCATTTTGTCGCCTGCATATGTCGCCTGCATCGCCAGCATCGCATAATTTTCAGCATATCGCGCGCATCTTATGACGCAAATTATGCCGTATCGTACCTCGGTTATGAGCACTTTGACCCGCAATAGATCGTGCACTGCAGTGTCGCCTTCTGCATTTCCCGGCGGTGCGAACGCCTCGATGGTGGTGTCGCCCGTGTACGCGACCTCGGGAAACAGCTGAGCGCTCGTGACCTCATTACCAGCAAGCCTCAGAGCCGCGATCTCACGGCCTTCCAGTAGTGCGTACTCCGGTCTCAGCTTCGTTCTCTTCTGATACAGAATGTAGCCCAGGCTGGGTACTCGGTGGGTCGTAGGCACGGCGCGCACGACCCATTTGGGCGAGATCTGCACCTCGTCGAAGGCGTGCATGGGCACGATCTGCGCCGCAAAGCGCTCGTCCTCCTGCATGGCCGCCGTGCTCTGCAGGATGCTCTCTAGGTGTGGGGCGAGGTGGGCCGGCACGTGATACTTGGCTGGCTTCATCTGCTGCAAGGCGCGACGCGCAGCGTGGGCCACGAAGGCGCTGATGTGGTCGGTGTGGCCGTGCGTGATGAACACATTGGACTTGCTCACCACGTTGTCCACGATGCACCCCAGGTCGAACGCCACATCCACAGAGTCGACGTAGCAGCAGGACTCTACGCCGGCGACGCAGCGCAGGTGCAGCGTGTACCCCCCTGCTTCCACCACCTTGGCCGCCATCCCCGGTATCAGTGATGACGGATCAGTGTACCCTTCGAATTGCCAACGCCGTACCGTGATTGACGAAGCAAATGGCCCATGCATGCGACAAACTCAGTTCCGTTGGTTTACGTGTTACGCTAGTTACATCGAGTGCGTCACCTATCGCTTTGTACCTCGAAGGTTTCACCTCAGTTTACTTACCTCATTTTGTTGCTGCATGTATTATCGTTCTTTCAACCGACATCTTACCTCTGTTTAGCAACTATTTCAACTCGAACTCCACTGCACGCAAGCACTGAGTGGGACTTGACACGCTTGTTCTGTGAATGCAAGCGAATGAATGTGAAGCGAACCCTGAATGCGAACGGGGAAAAAGATAGGTGGACCCAAGCAGTTGTGTCACCACTACCCGCTCACTCCCCATCTTGCTGCAGTTCCGCCGCTAGCCATGGCTCCGACTGCGTCGCGCCGCATTGCGCCCAAGCGGATCGCGCTGGTCCTGACGGTGCTGGCGTCCGACCTGCTGCTCACGGGGCTGATCTTCGGCTGGGCGCCGCTGCTGCTCATGCTGCAGGCAGAGGGTCAATACATCGAGCTGTGCGACGACGGCCGCCCGTGCGTGGCGCAGGAGAACCGCTTGAACCTCATCTTCGCCGTGGCGTCCGTGGTCATGAATGCCGGCGCGTTGCCCGTGGGAATCTTCCTGGACCGCGCGGGCCCGCGCGTGGCCACGGCGCTGGCTGCGGTCGTGGAGGTTTCGGGGCTGACGCTGCTGGCGCTCGCGGACTCCAAGAGCTTCGACGTGTTCGTGCCGGCCTACGTACTCATCGCCTTCGGTGGCAGCATCACCATGATGTCGTCGTATCCCTCGAGCTTCCTCATCATGCGCTACCAGACCGCCATCCTCGCGGCCATCAGCTGCCTCTTTGACGGCAGCAGCGTCGTCTTCCTGGTACTTTACACAGTACACGAACACTTTGGCGTGTCACGCAGACAGCTCTTCTTGGCGCTGGCGGTGCTGGCGGCCGCCCTCTACTTGGTGCTCATTTTCCTCTGGGGCCTGAACGAGAAGAGTCTGCGGTCGCATCGCAAGGCGAACAGCAAGGCCAAGACACCGGTAGTGGCAGCTCTACAGCACGAGCCATTGCTGGTTAAAGGCGCTGCGAACGGCCAGGATTCGTATGGCAGTGTGGCTGTCCAGGCAGAAGACAAGATCGCCGTGAAGTGGACGCCTCCGCTTACGCCCGGCCAGGAGGACAAGGCGGCGTTCCGGCTGGTGGACGTAGCCATCTCGAAGCAGACGAGGTCGTTCGAGTTCGCGTATATCGTGGTATACGCGGGCGTCCAAGTGCTGCGAGCGACTGTGTACATCGGCACGGCCAACAAGCTGCTGGAGAATTACGGTGACCAAGCGCACGACTTCCTGTACACCAAGGTGTTCAGCTTCGTGCTGCCCATGGGCTTCCTCTTCGTGCCGTCCATCGACTACCTCGTGGAGACCCGCGGTCTGGCCAAGGCATTGCTGTTCACCAATGTATTGGGCGTGCTGTACAATGTGCTGGTGCTGGTGCCCAGTCTGCCGGTACAATGCGCAGCCTTCTTCATCTTCACGGCCTTCCGCGCATTCCTCTACGCCATCGTCTCGGCCTTCACGGCCAAGACGTTTGGGCTCAAGAACCTCGGCTCGCTCATGGGCTTCATCTTCTCTATCGGCTCCGTCATCAGTCTCGCCGAGTACCCGGCCGTGTACCTGTCGAATCTGCTCTTCGCGGGCGACCTGACGGTCGTGAACTGCTCGTCGCTGCTGCTTTGCCTCGCACTCTTCCCGCTGACGGCTTATCTGCGCAAATACGAGCACAACCGCGAGCAGAAGCGACGCGCCGAGCTGGCGCTGGAGGCTGGCGTGGTGAACGACAAGGCAGACGGACGCCAGACCTACTCGTCGCTCATGGACACGCCCGCACTGGGCCTCGCGTTCCTCCGGTCGCCGGGCAACGCGCCGCATACGGAGCCGTTCTCGCCCGAGGAGTAGCTCCGTTTGGTCGCCAATCAGTTTTGCTAGTCAAATAGGACCCACATCAACGTCAGAAATGCTTGACATGAACGGCGCGTCACGTTGAAGATGACGCGGCCAAGTCCGCCCAAAACACCACCAACAGTTCGTGTACCAAACCCCCAAAATAGTCCAGATACCCCCAACCCGTACCGTCCCCATATACCGGTAGGTGACCACGACGAGGAGGCCTCTCCCGGTATACCGGTGCTGGCTCCTTCTGCAACAGTTGAGTGGCCACGAGCGACTGGCGCCGAGCCGGAGGGAGCCAAGGCCGAGCCAAGCAAACGGGAGAATCCCTCGAAGCTCGCTCAATCCATCGCCCCGCAGCTTGCAGCAACCATGGCGAGTCGGTTCTGGGCCGGAGGCTCCTCCTCCGAGGAGGAGAGCGACGTGTCGGACGTGTCGGACGTGGAGACGTCGCAGCAGCAGCAGCAGCGCGCGGCCTCGCGCTGGGCCGTGCAGTCGGACTCGGACAGCGAGGAGGAGGTGCGCGTGGTGAAGAGCGCCAAGGACAAGGCGCTGGAGAACATGGAGAAGTGCTGCCTGTCCATCCGCAACCACATCAAGATCAACGACTGGACGCAGATCCTGGCGGAGTTCGACGCGCTGGCCAAGCACCAGGACAAGGCCAAGAACGTGTTGGCGGCGCAGAAGACGCTGCCGCCCTTCTACCTGCGCACGATGGTGGCGCTCGAGGACTTCCTGGCCGAGAAGGTGAAGAACAAGGCGGAGCAGAAGAAGATGAGCAAGGAGAACAGCAAGGCGCTGATCCGCATGAAGGGCAAGCTCAAGAAGCATCTGGAGCCCATCAAGGCGCAGGTCGAGGACTTCCGCAAGAACCCGGTGGACTCGAGCGAGGAGGAGTCCTCGTCCTCGTCGGAGGAGTCTTCGTCGGAGGAGTCGTCGGACGAGGACAGCAGCGACGAGTCCAAGTCGGAGGCGGAGTCGTCCGAGGCGGAGTCGTCGGAGGAGGCGTCCAGTGTGGAGGCCAAGTCGGGGGAGGAGGACGACGAGGACTCGAGCGACGACGACTCGTGGCCGAGCAAGTCGTCGGACTCGTCCTCGTCCTCGGAAGACGACGACAACATGCCGAAGGGCCGTGCGAAGTGGCTGAAGCAGACGCCCGTGACCAAGACCAAGGCGGTGCGCGGCCCCCGGACGGTCAAGCAGCGCGACGTGACGCGTCGCGGGTCGGAGGACGACGAGGTGAAGAAGGCCGCGGTGGAGGAGGAGCTGAAGCTGTCGCCGAGCCAGTTCGACCGCCGCGTGAAGGAGGTGGTGGCCATGCGCGGCAAGAAGGGCACGGACCTCTCGGAGCAGCTCAACATCCTGCGCAAGCTGGCCAACTACGCGCGTCGCCTGGGCCCCGCGCGTCAGGTGGTGGCCACCATGTACCTGGTGGGCACGTCGCTCTTCGACTCGTCCACGAAGATCGATCGCGTCATGTCGGCGCGTCACTGGAAGCAGGCGCAGGCCAGCGTGACCACCATCTTGACGCTCTTGGAGAAGAACCCGGAGTTCTCGCTGGCGCCGCTGACGTCGGAGGACCAGGCGGACATCCTGCGTGCTGGTCGCGAGAACACCACGGCCGCGCAGGCCGCGGCCGCTGCGGCCGAGGAGGAGGAGGAGGACTTGAACTTCGTGGACACGTTGCCCAAGGCCGGCAAGCAGGGCACCATCAAGGTGTCCGGCGACCTCGCGGCCTTCGTGGAGCGCCTCACCGAGGAGTACACCAAGAGTCTGCAGCAGACGGACCCGCACACCAGCGAGTACGTGGCGCGTCTGTTCGACGAGAACCTGCTGATCGAGGTGGCCGAGCGCGTGCAGGCCTTCTACACGCGCAAGCACGACCTGGAGCGCGCCGCCACGGTGGCGCTCGTGCGCGCCGAGCTCATGTACTACAAGCACGAGTCGGTGGCCACGGCGCTGTTCGAGGCGCAGGCCAAGCGCGCGGTCTTCGGCGACCCGGTGATGCTCCACCCGGCGTGCACCAGCTCCAACGCCACGAAGCTGGCGGAGTTCGACGCGGCGACCACGCACCCCGGCTCGGTCATGGGCCAGCCTAGCGTGGAGGTGAAGGCCGTGGACGCCGAGAAGCAGCTGCGCGAGGTGTGCCGCTTCGTGTTCCAGCACGGCGACATCCGCGCCAAGACGCGCGCCATGCTGTGCCGCATCTACCACCACGCGCTGCACGACCGCTTCCACGAGGCGCGCGACCTGCTGCTGATGTCGCACATCCAGGACAACATCACGGACGCCGACATCCCCACGCAGATCCTGTTCAACCGCATGATGGCACAACTGGGGCTGTGTGCCTTCCGCTGCGGCCTCATCTGGGAGGCGCACGCTTGTCTGTCGGAGATCTGCACGGGCTCGCGCACCAAGGAGCTGCTGGCTCAGGGCCTGCAGTCGTTCCGCTACGGCGAGCGCGACCTGGAGCAGGAGCGTCTCGAGCGCCGTCGCCAGGTGCCGTACCACATGCACATCAACTTGGATCTGCTGGAGACGTGCCACCTGGTGAGCGCCATGCTGCTGGAGGTGCCCAACATGGTGAACTCGCGTCTGTCGGACCGCAAGCGCATGGTGTCGAAGGCCTTCCGCAAGCTGCTCGAGTTCCACGAACGTTTGGTGTTCGAGGGTCCGCCGGAGAACCCGCGTGACCACGTGGTGGCGGCCGCCAAGCTGCTGGCGCAGGGCTCGTGGCGCAAGAGCGCCGAG
>MBAC02007402.1:0-37166 GCA_001712635.2 Nothophytophthora sp. Chile5
ACCAATTGCAGATCGTTTGAGCCAACATTCGACTTTTTCTTTACGATGCATTATTAGCCAATGGCCTCTTTGGTTTGACTCGTTTTGGCCAATGGATCTGCGTAAAAAGCGTGACACTTTCAGCGACTACGTACTTACATACAGACCGACCGACATACCGACTGGCCCGCGTGCTAGTTGTTTAGGACTAGTTGTTTAGGATGCAGTCCGCTGTGATGGTGTCACAAAGGGCGATCGAGGCGGGCGTGAAGGAGCAGGCGCGGTATTGGAAGTCCATTTGCCAAGAGCTCGTCGCGGAAAAGAGGGACATGGCGCAGAAGGTTGCTGAAGAACGAGGCAAGTACACGGCACTGAAGGTGCATGTTGCCAGTCACAATGATGCCGCTGTCACGATGCCTACCCGTTCGATTGCATGCACCACTCGCAGAGCAGAGCTTGTCGACATGCGTTTGAATGAGCTGCCATCTTCCCCAGTGCTCTCTTGCCACAGCGGACTTGCCTCCGGGAACCAAACTATGGGCGAAGACGTGAGTTCGTGCTTTCCTGAGTATAACGCCGGTGCGGCTAGTGTCTCTGCCTCCAGTCCGACTAATCGATCTTCCAGGATGGTGGTTGTGCCGAGCTCAAGCTGCGTTGGTGGACCGCCCAGTGCAAAAGCATCGTCGACTCACAGCAGTAGTAGTAGTCTAGCCAGCAAGTCGAGCTTCCGCCGCTACTATCTCGCTCAGAAGCGCGACAGGCGCATGATAAAGCAATAGATCGAAGTGGATCGAACAATGTAAATCGTCGGCCGTGCAGGAGCGCAGCAATTCTATGCCCAAAATATTAATTGAAAAGTACTACTATAAGTAGTACCGGTTACATTCTATTTTAGCACAAACTGCTAGTGCTAAGACCCCTCATTTCGCTCCCATTTCTAAAGCTCAATGCACGTAAATAACCACCTGTTTGATCCAATTCGATGCCGTGATGTCGTCGACGTCAACGCCTCCCTTCAACTCAACCGACACGCAAGCTCGACCAGAGGCAACGCATGGTGCGAACTTGAAGTTAAGGTTTTATCCAGTGGATCGCTCGTCAAGAGCAGCGCGGCAAACCAAATCGGTCTAAACCAGGTAAAAACCTCGGGCTCCTCCCCGGCGAGTGAGCGACGGCGATCATTCGGCAACTCGCGTCTCCCGTCCCAAGCCAGATCCATCCGCCTCCGAGACCAGCAACATGCGCGTGATGCCTTCGATGCTGGAGCTTCGTCCGCTGGCGACCCACGCGCGCATGCTGAACGCGGCGGCGGCGGGCGCCCAGCAGCCCGGCTGGTACAACCGCATGCTGGCCACGAACGAGTACAATCTGCCTCGCCTGGCCGTGCCCCAGCTGGAGGAGACGGTGCAGCGCTACTTGGAGAGCGTGAAGCCGCTGGTGGGCAAGAAGGAGTGGGAGGACCACGCGGCGCTGGTCAAGGCGTTCCAGACCGCGGAGGGCCGCCAGCTGCAGGATCAGCTGCTCAAGCGCGAGCTCAAGCAGGCCGCCGGCCGCGCGTACCCGTTCAGCTACATCGAGGCGGACTGGGACAAGATGTACCTCGGCGGCCGATACGAGAGCCCCATCAACGTGAACCCATGCTACGGTCTGCTGGACGAGACGGAGGGGAATCTGCAGGGGATGGTGCCGCGCAGTGCCGCGTTCGTGCGCTCCATGGTCAAGTGGTGGGCCAAGGTGAAGAGCAGCGAGCTGGAGCAGGACAAGAACCAGTGCATGGCTGGCTTCCCGCGCCAGTTCGGCACGGCCAAAGTGCCCAAGCGCGACATGGACGTACTGACGTCGCACCCGCGCGCGACTCACATCGTGGTGATGAAGGGCAACCAGTACTACCAGCTGAACGTGTTGAGTCCGGACGGCAAGCAGTTGTTATCGCAGAAGGCGCTGGAGGCGCAGCTTGACGCCATTTTGAACGCGTCGTCGAAGGGCGACCACGACGACCTGGATCTGTCCACGCTGACGGCCGAAGAGCGCGACACGTGGGCGCAGATCCGCGACGACCTCGTGGCGCACCACCCGGTGAACGCCGAGACGCTGGAGGTGATCGACTCGGCGCTGTTCATGCTGGTGCTGGAGGATCGATCGCCCGCCGACATGAACGACCGGATGCAACTCGCGCTGCACGGCAAGGGCTCGCACCGCTGGTTCGACAAGCTGCAGGTGATGGTGCAGACGGACGGCCACCTCACGGTCAACTTCGAGCACTCGTTCTCCGACGGCACGGTCTGGAACCGCTGGCTGCACGAGTGCTGGCACGACATGCGTGGCTCCGACTCGGGTTTCTCGGCGCTCAAGGAGATGCCGGAGTACGTGGGTGGTACGAAACCCGAGAAGCTCAGCTGGAGGCTCTCGAACAACCTCGTGGAGGACGTGAAGAAGGCCGAGACGCACTGTGCGGCCTTCACGGACAACCTGAACTCGGAATATCTGGTGTACGAGAACTTTGCCAAGAACAACTGCAAGCAATGGAAGCTCAGCCCCGATGGCATCGCGCAGATGGCACTGCAGCTGGCATTCTACCGCTTAAACGGCAAGGTGGCGCCCACGTACGAGTCGTGCTCGACGCGCAACTTCCACCACGGACGGACGGAGACCATTCGCTCGGCCACGCCGGCGGCTGAGGCTTTCGTGAAGGGCGTGGAGGCAGGCGAGGCGGTGGCCACGCAGCGTGAACTGCTGGTGGCGGCCGTGAACCGCCATGTGGAGATGGCCAAGACGGCGCAGAAGGGAATGGGCGTGGACCGACACCTGACAGCGTTGAGCTCCATCGCCAGCGAGAACGGGATCTCCAGCGAGTTCTTGACAAGCCCCGTGCGCGCCGAGAGCACCAACTTCCAGATCTCCTCCAGCAACGTGACCATGCCGTTCCTCCAGTACTTCGCGTTCGGCGCCGTCGTTCCCCACGGCTACGGCGTGGGCTACCTCTTGCAGAACAAGTGTATCAACGTGAGCCTGACGAACTTCAAGGACAGCGGCACCTCGGACGGCAAGAAGTTCAAGAAAGCGCTGGAAGGCTCGCTCGACACCATCAAGGCGCTGGCGGACAGCCCTGCTCCGTAGAGACGAGCAGTCAAGACAGACGGAAGGGGTCATTAAGGGAAGCATAAGAGGGTCTGCTGCGCTAAACGAGACAGCAAGCAGCCAATGTGGCGTGTCGAATGTGTAGGCTTGGTCATAAGCACGAATACGCTGGCTTCACTTGCTTGCTTCCTGGTCTAGCAAAGGGAATCTATTAGAAGGGGCGACGAGAGTAGGAAGGCACACCCGATTGGGGCTCAGTGTCATATCCATTCACTTCTGAAGGAAGCTGCTCGGTCCAGCTCTACGACACGTTGTAGGCGTTCTTGAAGTGGCGGAAGAGGACGTCGCCGTCGAAAGCCACCTCGGTCACCTCTTTGAAGCTGTGAACGAAGACTTCGATGTCTTCCACGACGCTATGGGGGGGGGCAAAGCAAGCGCACAAAACGACAGCTACGTGAGAGAAGAGCAACGCCAACGACGTACTAACACTTTCCTACCGTTTCTTGCCGGTCGCCGTCTGCGGGTGCACCTGCTTGAAGCAGTCGGGCAGTTTCTGTGTGAACATGTCGAACACACGCGACATGACGTCCTTCATCTGAGGCGGCGACAGCACGGGATGCAAGACCGCGTGCAGCTTGAGCGTGCTCTGCGTGATGCCGCGCATCGGATTGGTCGGGATCGAGAGGCTTCCAGAATCGTAGTCGACCTGCCCGACACAAGGAACACGCCAATGAGTTGGGATACACAACGCAGCACATTCGCTACTTCCACCCAAGGTGGACGCACCTCCGCCGCCACGTTCTCCAGGAAGCGCTTCATGATCTGGTCCTCCACGATGCTGGTGAATTTACTAAATATCTTCTCGTCGTGCTCGGCGAAGTCCCGCAGCACGCGGTCGAACTCGTCCAAGAGCAGCTTCTGGCGGTCGGTGAAGTGCGCTGCCAGTGCCGCCTTGATGTGCGGGATCAGCGTCATGGACAGCTCCAAGGATTGAGATGCCAGCGCTAACAACGCAGAGAAGGACGTACATGTCAGCCTCCAAGCAGACGACATACAGTAGAGACTAGCCAATACAACAAGACCAAGGCGTCACCTAGATGTCTAGCGGAAATGCTTTTGAGACGAGCGATCTGCATGGCGCCAGCACCCAGCACGAGCTGCGTCGTCCGCGAATTAAATAGCTGCGGTATGGAATCATCAACGTCGTTAGTTTTGAAGCTGGCCAAGCACCAACTGATGAATGCATCAGAGTCAAACGCACCCGGAAAATCTCGATGGACCGCTGAAGCACGTCGGTTGCCAGCACGGGGAAATTCGCTGCGCAGGACATATAGTTCATCACGATCTCCAGCATCAGCAGCACCGACCAGACAACCCGGAATGATTTGCCGCAAATGGTCACCATCTTGCGGGGAGCAGCCGTTTCTCCAGAGATCTCGCGGTCATCGGACAGAAGCAGCACGACGCCTCGCCCACTTGACAGATCCTCCAGCGATTTGTGACGCGTCTCTGAGATCTCCGTGTTCTTCCAGAGCTCGTGGTCCAATGTGGACACGAGTTTGGTCACTTGCGCGTGGTGATACTTCTCCAGGAACAGTTTCAGCTGAGAGAAGAGCACACCGCGAAGCGTGTAGTCCGTCTTGCCCGTGAGTTTCTCAATGCTCACCACGAAGTCCATGGTGGTGTCGTATAGCTTGCGCAACTGCGGCATGGTGTACACCGCCTGCACCTCTTTCCGCACGGCAAACAGGTTCGACACGCTGCGCTGCGAGAACTCGCACGTCTTGCGCACGACTTCGTCGATCTCTCGGATCACTTTGCTGCACCGCGTCTTCTTCTTCCAATCCCCCAGCGTCTTGTGTTCATCGCTAGCACTTTCCGCTGGCGACCAGCCGTCGGATGCGTCGCCTTCTGCTGCTTTCGAAGCCGGTGAGTTCTCAAGAGCTTCGTTTCCAGCCATTGCCTTGAGTCTCTGTTCTTCTTCCGTCGCCTCGTCGATCTTCTTCTGCATCGACTTCACCAGGATGTCTTGGACGACCACCGCGCGCTTCAGAACCATCAGCAAATGCTCGAAGATCATCTGCACACACTGCAGGAACTCATCGGACGTGAGCGCTCGCAGCTGAATCGACACCTTGGACTCACTACCAGCGGAGCCTCCGAGATCAGTCGTCGCGCCGCCACTGTTCTTGCTGCTGCTGGACATTGCGATCGTCTCAGTGACCACCGTCTTCACGACAACGCGGATCTCTTCATTCAGCTGGTCCAGGTATTTCTGCACAGTGTCGTTCAGCGCATCCACGCGGAACAGCACGTCCAGCAGACGCTTCATCTCCAGTTGGAGGCAGTCCTTGTCTTTCCCGGTACTGAGACTGTCCCGCCGCTTCCTCTCGGCTGGATCCATCGAGTACGACGCCTCGTCCTCTTCGCGGAACATCCACTCCGGAGACGTGATGATGGAGATGAAGCGCTGCGAAATCTGCGTGCTGATGAACGCGCGGTACCCTCGGAACTTCTCGCTCAGCGAACTGAGACCGTGAATTCCCTGCAAATGGTCGCGCAACATCGTCTGCGAGCTCTCGATCAGATCTAGAGCGCTCGTGTAATCCTGGCATTGCACCAGAGCCTCCACCGCCGACTCGGCGCTCTTCACTTCCTCGATCATCGTCACCAGTTCGTGCAGCTCGCTGATCCGCTTCTGACGGCGGTGCAAACTCACGATATCCAACGTTTTGTCCGCGAGGCCGTTGCGCAAGCGGTCCATGGTTTTCCTGGACGACGGCCGAGGAGGTAGACACGGCATCCCCAACACAATAAACACACAAACTCAGAAGATCGAAGTCCAACATGGTTCAGGCGCTTGCCCACCCACCTGAGCGTCGCCACCTGATCGCAGGCGATAGTGATCGATTGTTTCATCACTTCCTGATCAGCGGACGCCTCGAAGAACCGATCAGAGCGGGACGAAACTTGTCGCAGCAGCGTGAATTCCACGCGATCCAGGTTCGTCGTCAACTGGATACCAACAACAAGACAGGGCGGATTTCTCAAAACGTTAGAAACAGTCACCAGCCGAGCGAAACTAGACGAGGGAATCAGGAAAGCAGGCGATGCGGTCGAACCTCTTCTTGGAGCGACGTGGTGGTCGCCATATTCATGACCTCCTCGAACGTGGTGGGGTCCGTGAAGTCGAACGTTGGCCGGAAGAACATGTTGGGCACCACCTCCAGACACTTCGCCACGTCCTCTGCAAACGTTGTCGCGGCAATAAATAACGTTAAAACACCCACTTGCGTCTGATATAAAGTAGCAGGGAGAAGAGGGAATGATGCCATTACCATCAGCGACCGAGATCGAGGGCACGTTGCTGGACGAGAGCTGTTCGCTGACGGGCTTCATGTGGTTATTCTCGTATTTGTTGGCGTTCGCGCCGTGCTTCCGCAGATACGGCTGGAAGTCCCGAGCGGATATGTCCGGCAGCCCTGGGAACGGAGCCAGCATAATGTCCACGTCCAGCGTTGGGTATAATGCGTCGAGTAGGGCGCCGCCCCAATTGGTCGCCTTGGGATTCGTCAGCACCGAGTGCAGGTTGTGGTGGTACACTGACAGGTACGCGCGCTCTTCCTCGCCCTGGTCGTCTGCTGTCTCTGAGGCGCTGGATTCCTGCTGCGTCAGCCACGGCCGAGAGGCCGATCCGGTCCGTGACGAGTTGCTGCCCGTGCGCCAGGAACCAGTTCGACTACTGCCGCTGTTGGAGCGACTGCCGCTCCCGCTCCCGCGTGCAGACTGCGGCTGTCGCGTTTCCACGCCGCCCTCAACCACCGTCGACATGCCGTGGCTGTAGTTGAAGCTCCCCCCGTCTGCTGAACGCGTGGAGGACGGCCCGCGCACGTCGAAGAGACTCGGGTATTCGGTGGGGCTGGGCAACGCCATGCGACTTGTGGGGGTGGCGGCGGCAGAGCGAGGCGTCGCGGCCGCGTAGACCGAGTCCTTGATGGCGTTGAGAGGACTCGTGACGCCGCTCCACCCGCGCTTGAGCAGGCCCTGCGGCGACAGGAAGGCCGACGGCTTCTTGGCGCCGCCCGTCTCGCGCTGACGATCCATTTCCCTCGGCCGTCGGTGGGGAAGCAGGCAGGCAGGTAAGCCTTAGTCCCTCTTCGGATCGAGGTGGTTTGGGATTGGGGAAATGTGCAACCGCCCTTGAATACAAGTCAATGACGCGTCACAGAAGCAGAAGAGTGACATGAATCGGATGTGTATACTTTACATGATGATACGTACCACTTTTGCCATTTGCGTAAAGTTTACGGGGACAAAATCGGCCGAAGAATTGTTACGTCTCCGTTTAGTTTACGCAAGTGTACTCCCCTGTTACGGGCAGAAGTGTGACCCAGTGTGCGGCGTGGCAAACCGGGCACTGATGCCAATGTAGACGAGCAGCAAGTGACTGGCTGGCTGGGTGAGTGCCAGTGCGATTGCGCGGTGATTGCCGTCCCAGATAGTGAAGGGCCCGTCGATGCTGGCCCCAACGGCGACGACGGTATGGTTGAAGTGGTCGATGCGATGTTGAAGTTGCTGCACGTGGCCCTGTAGTGAATCCTCGTCGAATGGACTCGAATTTTGTGCGGAGAGCGCCGTGGCGGCCTCTTCAATGGTACTGCACGGTGGAAGTTGCAGTTTCCAGCTGTTCTCCTTCAGAACACGGAATGCCTTGACATGCTCTAGTGCCAGCATCCCTTTGTACCACTGCGTATCCACCGGCAAGTGCGCCAAGAGCGGCAAGCGACTCGAGCCGAGGAAAGCTGCGCGGTGGATATTTTCCTGACTGGAAGTCACATCCGGGTGTAACATCTCCTCACTCAGCTCCGCCTATTCCGTTGGCGAGCGCAGGCATGCATTACAGGAAGGGAAACACGATCGCATCATGCTCTGTTTAGTTTCCAGCACTTCATTTCATATAGAAGCAGCAAGTATGCACAACTCACATGAAGTTCTGCCACGTCCAGCTCGAAGCGGTACCACTCGCTTTGCATAATGACACCCAACGTCTCCATCGCGTCCACTGGGATGAAGATCCTTCTCCAGGGCAAGACGTAGATCGCTTGGTCGACCTGGAGGCCATGCTGTTCGACTATAGTGTGTCGTTTGCTCAGCTGAAGGTTGCGGAAGACTTCCCTCCCACTGCTGCCAAAGAGATGGCGGTAGTCGGTGTCGGATTCTTGCTGGGTCTGCGTCGCATGCACCTGGAACCATCGGGGACTGTGCTGACGCAATAGCTTTTTCACGGCGAATGTGTTGGTGTTCAGCACCATGTTGCGCTCCAGATCAAACGCGTATTTTGGACACAAATCTTCCAGAAGCGCGACGTGGAAAGCGCCATCGCCTTTCACATCCACCATGTCCACCTTCTGGGGCGATCCGAAATAGAGACCGTAGTAAGTTTCGCCGTAGAAGTCACGGTACCAGTCTTCGTTGAAGCGGTGCTTCTCCCCCGGGTCCACGCGGAAGGTTGCCCGCAGCTGGAGATAGTAATCGACCTCTGGGTAGTATACCACATCGGAGAGCGCGGCCAGAGTCCGAAGGTGCTGGGAAGTCTGATCGTCCCCCATGGCAGACCAGAGGATGATCAGGTGAAACTCCGGGTGTTGACACTCCAGCGTCGGAGGCTCGGCATCGGCTTGGCCACCCTTGCCGAGTGGCAAATACCCGTCGAAGACGAAGAAATCCGTCCTCGAGCACGCAGAGTTCAATGCAGTCGTCGCGGCAACTGATGGTTGGAGAGCCACACAGCAAGCACAGAGCACAGAAGCGGTGAGTGGTACAGTAATAGTGAAGACTCGGGCATACAGACACGGCGCACTCGATCAAGTCTTACGGATCCGATGTCTTCCTGGTCTTTCGATAGTCACCTTCTCGTGCCCTACACATCCACCCAAATGCCACACAATTTAGCCCCAATATCTAGCAAGCAGCGCCCATTCCCTCGCTAATGAAGCATCGCGAACACGACAGCTTGTCACCGACATGGCATTCTACGGGAGTTGTGAGTTGCGACTGCAAACACTTCGCTAGATGCGCCATCGTGGCGCACCATCGTTGTTAGCATGATGTCGACGGGCAGCTTCACCGCAGTGGCATTGCGCACCCCTAGGAGCTGTGGCTCGGGCAGTGCGCAATTGAGCGCCACGCCTGGGCAAATCGACGCCCACAAGGTGAAGACGACCAGGCCAGCAACGGACCGCAGTCCCAACACCTGCATTGCGCACGCCAAGACGCCCACCTCCCAAAGATCCGACGCACTGGATACGCAAGAAGCGCTTCAAGATTTGCTGGTTTGTTAGGTTCGTGCTGTGATGATCGAACCGCACTTAGCAGAGTCCACGGTGTGTGTCTGTACCACAGGCCAGAAACGCGAAGAAGAGTCGTGAAGTCGCCTCGGTCAATCTCGAAGCTCATGGAAGGCGTGCTTCCAAGTTAGCAGAGAGGAGATCGCATCATATCGTGCATGCGCTTGACCAGTCATTCGCCACCAATCATTGCTTACATCGGTGTCGAAGTCGCGCCTGCTGCTCATGCAGCAAGATGGGTCTGTGCGGCCCCCTCTGTGCGCTTTTTGCCCACGGGTTGACGTGTTAAACGAACACAGCACAGCAAAGTTGTGATTCTTGTGAGACGCGTTAGTGGCGGACTAAGCATTCTGCTCTGAGCAGACGATTGTGCGCTTTTACACGCAACTTGAGCAATGCTAGAGGACGCGGAACGTTGCTACTGACACTAAGAGTGACAACACACTTCGAAGAACCGTTCAATGAAAGAGAGTGTGATGCCATCGTGCTGAGAGCACATTGGGTGCCAGTCGAGTGTCGTTTCTTGACAGCACGCGCGTATGCCCGCGCCGCCAGATCGGATCCGAGGCGTGACGCGCGGGGCTGGGAAGCCGTTCCGCTTGGGATTCCGACGCGTTGATTGGTGGAAAATGTGTATGTGTGGTACATTCAGTCTCTTCAAAGTCTGGGGAGACCGAGGTGGCAGATTCTTTTTCCTGACGCACCTCTTGAGTGCGTCCCACGTTAAGCGTCCTGTTCGAGCTGGGTTCAAATAAAATGATACAAACGTACGCGTATCCAGCAGCCAAAACGGCGCTTTTGGTCGGACGTGGAACCCGCTGCATCACACCCCAGAATCGAAGAGAGGTGACGCGCCGTACTTAGCGACTTTCCCATCGTTCTGCGAGTCCAGTGTGGGACGTTTGTACACTGGGCCGAGCGACCAACAGCCACGGCGAGGAGCTATTTCCAGCCCCGCAAGCAAGAGAAACCCCCACAAGCTGCTGAGAGACAGACATGAGCGACGACGCCACGGCCGAGAGGCGTCACTTCCAATCTTCCACGGAAGCGCCCACTGCTGCTGCCGCTTCCACTCCCACTCCCGCACCTGCTGCCTCCGAGAGCAGCGAGAAGAAGCCCAAGTTCCATCGGCCGTCGTTCCTGCCGCACCGCAAGGACATGGCGCTGTGGGGCACGTTGCGTCACCGCATGGGCGGCGGCTCCATCCCCACGGACTCGAGCGAGTTCGTGGACGAGTTCTTCGCCAAGACGCCCGAGGATCCGCGCTGGGGACTGAGCGCCATCCAGAAACAGACGGAGGCGTTCGTCGCGTCGCAGCTGGCCGACAAGCGACGCGGCATCGCGCTCATCACATCGGGCGCCACCATCGTCCCGCTGGATCCGGAGAACGACACGTTCGTGGACGTGGCGCCTCAAGTTCAGGAACAGCAGGGCCCTGCCTGTGCTGAGTATCTGCTGCAACTGGGCTATGCAGTCATCTTCCTCCACCGCGAAGATTCGCTACGTCCGTTCACGCGTCATTTCCAAAAGTACCTGCAGAACGGCGCGTTCATGGACATGTTCCGCATGCAGGACAACGGCTTGGTGTTGTCCGGTGTGGACCTCACGCAGCAGCTGCAGTTCCATAAGATCGCGCAGCTGTACACGGACTGCAGCACCCGCGTGCTCAACCTGAGCTTCACGTCTGTGCAGCAGTATCTGATGCTCACGAGACTCGCCACGCAGGCCATGCAGGCGGCTAAGAACCGCGGCATCGTGGTGTTAGCGGCCACGCTCATGGACTTTTACGTGCCGGTGGATCCTTCGGCCGCCGCCGCCGCCGAGCAAGGGGACGCAGCAGCTTCGGCGTCGTCCTCGTCGAGTAATGGCAAAGGCAAGAAGAAGCACACGACGAAGCCCACGAAGAAGAAGAGCGACGAGTTCTCGGTTAACTTCGTGCGCGTGCCCAACATCATCCGCAAGATCCGCAAGGAGTGGTGTCCCAAGGCCTTCCTGGTCACGTGCAAGCACCAGCTCGCGAGCGGCGAGGCCATCGAGGCCGCGCATGGCGACCTGGAGAAATGGGGCGTGGACGTGATCGCCGGCAACCACCACTCGCGCGAGATCCTGCTCATCACGGAGCAGGAGGAGGCGATCGTGAGCTGCCCGGACGACGAGGACATCAACGACGCGTTCGCGTCGGCCATTGCGGAGATGCACCGCAGTTTCCGTCGCAAGCGCGAGATCCTGGCACGTGGCAAGCAGCTGCTGCTGCTGTCGGCCAAGTTCTCCATGCTGAAGGAGAACGACCTGGTGAACGAGGACGCAGATGGCAACAAAAACGTGCAGTTCGGCAAGGGCGTCAAGATCCGTGCCGACCGCCGCGCGCCCGACGCCATCGCACCTGTGTACGAGCTGAAACATATTTTCCAGAACAAGAGCCACTGCGCTCGAGCCCACGTGTGGGAAGGCGAGGTGCAGCAGTCGTCGGGCGAGTCGGCGCGCGACGTGGTCGTGGCCTTCAGTCCGGCGGGCAATCCGGAGACCATCCGGGATGTATGGGGAGACTTCTGGTCGGGCTGGGCCGAGGACGAGCTGAAGGAGTTCAAAACGGAGATGAAGGGCGTGTCCCTCTCGTCGGCGCTCAACATTGTGACGTCGTCCGTCTCGGGCGACTACGCGCCGGCCTCGCAGCTCTTGGGCTTCATGTGGAGCAAGATCGGCCACGCTTGGTCGGATGGCGAGCAGACGCGGATCCGTCAGAGTATTCAGAACATGATGGCCGTGGCGTTGGACCGCGGGTTCACGGAGCCGCCAGGAATCTCGCTGTTGGAGAAGCTCATGCGCAAGCCACGCATCCAGCGCTTCGACTCGCTGGCGCTGGACCAGCCGACGGTTGTGCCGGTTCACGCCCAGACGCACACGAGGCGGCGCCGCCGTGACAGCGACTCGGACAGCAGCAGCTCGGCGGAGACGAACCCGGTGCGACTCAGCAAGGCCCGCGTGGTCCGCGTGCATCGCGCGATCAACAACTACATGCAGGACATGATCAACGAAGGGCTGCTGGACGCCATCCTCAAGTACGTGGAGCAAGGCGTGCCCGTGCACGTGACTGGCTACAGTATGGGAGGCATGCTGGGTCAGCTCTTCATGCTGTATTTGGGTGACCACGCGCGCATGAACGGCTGGGACGCCAGTAAGATCAACTTTGTGGGCTTTGGCTCGCCTCGAGTGGGGGACATTGGCTTTGCTGCTCGATTGCGTGTGCTCTTCGACCCGCAGCAGCTCCTGATCGTCATGCACCCGTCCGACACGGTGCATGCGTTCCCACCCACTGCCGAGGGCTACGTGGACTCCTGCATCAAGATCTTCCTGCGCGAACACGGACTGGGAGTGGGTCGACGCACCCCGGCGCCATTTTCGCTGCTGCCAGTCACGCGGTCCATCGATCGCGCGTTCGAGCACGCTCACAAAGCACACGCGCACGACGCGGTGGACGAGCCGGACTGTTCGTTCTGCAAGAGCACGGCGCACTCGACGGCGCAGCACCGCTGTCGCTACTGCATCGAGCGTGGCTCGCACCGCGGCGCCGACTGTCCGAACCGCGGGAAGGCCTGTCTGCTGTGTGGGCAGTCCAACCACTGCACGGGCGAGCACCGCTGCCGTGTGTGCCAGCAGTACGGCCACCGCGGACGCGAGTGCCACGCGCAACGCGACGTGGGCTTCGCTGAGCTGCTCACGTACTTCCGCTACCACCACTTCCTGTACTACAACTCCAACCTGAAGAAGTCGGTCGAGTTCACGTCGTAATACCCAGCACCATGTAAGTAAGTTAAGCCTCCATGCACAGAACTAACTCGGTCGAAAACGATCTAATCCCATTTAGCTAAAATACCATTACGCGCTTGCTCAATACGGCCGCAACGTGCTGCTGACATGGGTTGGAGACGGCGGGAAGACGGACCAGAGCGCGATCTTCTGATCCTTGGAGCAGGACGCGAGCAGTGCGCTGTCGGCACTGAAGTCCAGTCCAAACACACCTTCGCTGTGGTACTTGAGCACGGCCAGCGGCTTGAGTTTACGCAAGTGGAACAGACGCACGCGATGGTCCCAGCCGGCGGTAGCCACGATCCGCTGGTCGTCACGGATCCGCACACTACTGAACCCGCCATGTGAACACGAGAAGAAGGCGCGCGAACGGAGCGTCAGCGACCCCACATCGAAGTTGGCCACGTAGAGCTCCTCGCCCGAGGACCCGCAGATTGCCGAGCGTCCGTCACGCGTGACGTCAAACGACAGGACTAGCAGCAAGGAGCATTAGCCAACTAGCAGCAATTGGTACAGAATGGGAAACCATGAAGCACGTACGGGCATTCGCGCCTTGGGTGACGGTCGCCTCGCATGCCACCTTCCCGCCTGAGCGCAAATCCAGGATGGCGAGCTGCCCGCCCTCGTAGCCGACAGCAATGTACGTTTGTAGACCGCCAGCTGCTCCATTCTCGCTTTGAGCTACGCTGCTCTCAAACAGCGACAGTGAGATGCACATGCCTCGTTTGTTGGCGGCGTCAGACACGGTAAGCGTCATGGCTGGCAGGGAGCTGCTGGCTCGACAATCGTAGATCAGGAGCTGAGCAGCATTTTCCACATACAAAAACGGTCAGAGTCACTTGGCTCATTCTGCACGGCAGAAATCAGCACGGAAGGGGGAATCCTTGCCTTGTCTTGTGCGCTGCTCGGCGAAACAATTAGATTGGCGTTCTCCAATGTGCTGCCGCCAGCGTCACTGCCGTTACCATTGCCCCAGCGCAAGGTCGCGACCTTGGTGAACGAGTACGACCCGCAGTAGAACGATAGCAGCGGCTCACTGGCGGCACTGAAAGACTGGGCATCCCATAGCTTCACGTAGCCATCTCGTCCCTGTGTGACGAAGCGCTGGGCCGATGCAGAAGAAGAGCCCAGTGCTGTTGCGTGCAACACGCCGGCCTTCGAGTGCGCCTCGGGGTTCGTGGCCAGCTCGCGGCGCGATTTCAAGTCCCAGACCTTGACGACGCCGTCGCCCGAGCCTGAGACGATGGCGGAGGGCGAGAGGAAGCCCACGCAATTGACGGGGGTGCCGTGGCCGCGCAGGACGCCCAAAGGCTTCGGTGGTGGCGCCTGGACTCGTGACATTTCCTCGGTTCGGCTGACTGCTGCAGTCGAAATACTTTAAGGTGTACTTACTTAAGTATTTGAAAATAGAACACATTGTGCATCAAACACTCCATTGCCACCATATTGTTTGACGGAGGACCCCATGTGTAAACGGGTACAAAATTCATTCAACTCAGTACTTTCCGCTTTTTTCAGCGCGTTTTTCGTGGATTTTACGTTTTCGATAATGCCATGCAGTGGTATGGACGTGTCTACGAAAGTGACAGTATTGCTCATTTCTATTGACTGATGGTGATTTGTATAAGTAACATCGTCTGTAAAGCGAGGGAGGCCATTTGGAGGCTCCAAAATGGCCGCTTTTTTCACTGCTTTTGGTTCATCCAAGTTTGATATAAGTTACTTGACTTTCGAAACGGATACCTACTGTCCTGCTTCTTCCGCACGGAAATGATTGCTAAGAGTTCTTTCTTGAATGAAAGATATATTGGCGTAATCATTTCAGATCGAAAAGCCGGTCCCTTGGCAAGGCCGAACTCATAATCGCTGAGATATTCTGCTACGGTATCTCGTAGAATATGGATTTCCCAACGTCGGTCGACTGGAAGGAAGTTCGTGGACCCATGTCGCATTGAGGAACGCCACGCTACGTAAACGTACATGTATTGGGATGATTGCGGACGCCATGGCTATTCATATCCACGTCGAAGCTGCAACCACGTGCAGCGTTGTTGTGCAAGCAAGCATGACCTGGACCTCCATAGCTCGAGAAGTTTGTGCATCTGACGGTTGATAACGGAGAGTGCACATGAGCAGGAAGATGCGCGCGACATCGCTCGTCGTCTGCTCCTATTGGCCCAGTTTATAATTTAAACTCACTTGAAGTGGTGAGGGAAGGAATTTGTAACTGGTGGAGAATTTCCACCATGTGGCCTCATGCGAGTGATTTCGAGTTGCGCAACGCTTCATGATACAAAGCACAATCCGGAATGCATGCGTTATCAAGGTTTGGCCTGGCGGATGGATGATGGGACGTTTAGAAAATGGAGTTGATGTTTGCGTGAATTTACCGGTACGCCTGCCCAGGCACCATTTGTTCCCACCTCGCATGCCAGTTGAGAGGTTAACTGTTAGCCTTTCCCGACTCTAATCACACCGTTGCGACATGCTGTTCTTTAGGATATGCGTTTCGCCAGGTCCATTTTCCGACAGTCTGGTCTGAAGGCACCGCCTGTCCATGCGCTTCTGAGGTGACAGAGGGGACGAAGCGGTTTTAGAGGGACATTCTCAAATTCGCCTTGAAGACCGCACCCGCCCAAAAGAAGCAAGGAAAAGCAAGAGAGAGAGAGAGAGAGAGAGCGTGAGAGCCCAACAAGCATGAGCCGCCTGTTCGCTCCGCTGGCCTTCCGAGACCCCAAGGAGTCGCAGCTCACGCGGGTGTACACGGTCCAAGAGGGCGAGACGCTGCGCAGTATCGCCGAGAGGTCCGTCCTCGAACTGAAAACGTATCGCTAGTGGCTAGAGCGACTGGGCCAAGACGTTTGATTTGCGTCTTGGGGTGGCGCGTATCGCTGGATCTGCATCTATTGACGTTGCTTGGTGTCTGGTGTGTCGAATCCCGCAGGTTCAACATGAAAGAGTCCGACCTGCGCGACATAAATAACCTGAAAAAGCGAGTGTCGAACTTCACGGGGCACCTGCTGCGCGTTTTCCGCAAGAAGAAGCGCAGCAAAAGCCTGTCGTCGCTGCCTCAATCGAGCAGTGGCGAGATCGGAGACCTCGCGCAACCCGAGGATTCGCCACAAAAGTGCGTTCGTTCGCAGCTTCGTTTGTTGCGTGGGAATCGTTCGTTGCTATGTGACTGACTGATGTCCGACTGGCGCGAGACCCTTCTGTAGACTCCAAGCGGTCGTCAAGAACAGCAAAAGGGAGCAACCAGAAGACAGCAATCAGGAGCAAGAGTCAGAGCAGGGGCGGTCAAATGCAGCGTCGCGTCGGAAAGTGCGCTCGCAGTCGGTTCGGCTGCCCACGCACCGGGAAGAGAAGCCTGTTTTGCCCAAGTTGATCGGCGGCTCGACTAGCGAAGTGCTCTCGCACCCCAAGTATTCGTCGACGCTGGTGCCGCAGCTGCAGACGTGTCTTCCTTCTTCCCGCCGCTACTATGACTGGAAGTTGCTGTACAGTCTTGCCCAGCACGGCTGCAGTCTGCCTACGCTCCTACGCAAAGTGGGCAAGCAAAGTCCGACTCTGATCGTCGTGGAGACCACCAATGGCGACGTGTTCGGCGGCTTTACGTCGGAAGCGTGGCAGAAATCACCAAATTACTACGGCATCGGCGAGTCGTTTGTGTTCTCGTGCAAGCCCAAGTTCGAGCATTTCCCGTGGACCTGCATGAACACGATGATCATGTTCAGCAATGACGAGTCAATCGCCATGGGCGGCGGGTACGTTTCAATATTGGAGACAAGCGAGTGGGGAGACAGAAGCTAACCGTTGATGTGTGTCGAATGGTGTGATGTTACTCGGTCCAGGGGCGACTTTGCGTGGTTTTTGAATTCGGATTTATCTCGCGGCAGCAGCGGGCCGTCGACGACATTCATGAACAGGTGTGAAGACGCGGCTTGTACCGAGGCTGTTTGGCTTTGATGGTGTTGTGGCCTTCTTCTTCTAACCCTTGCGCTCTCCGTGTCTTGCTGATGTGTTCATGAAGATGCCTGACTAGCGAGCCTGACTTCGACATCTACTGCGTCGAGGTCTGGGGATTTGCTGTGAAGACGTAAATCGAAGCGGCCCTCCCTCGCGAGAGGAAACAAAGGCGGTGCTTCCCTCGCTGATACGTGCGGTCTGGTGGAGCAAACGTTGGCGACCCATCTAATTATCAGCGAATGGTGTGGTGGCATTCGCTTGCTTTTGGCCAGCCTCGCCGCTTCTTGAAGGTTTATCTCGCACGCACGCACAATCTGCAGCGTACTACGCCCTACCCGAGTTCGTTTATTATCCCTCGATCGTGTTCGACCTTCACGTGGCCGTTCCCGCCAACGAAGACGTCCGCACACGTTGATGCGGTTACTATATTACGTTCCCATGCCGACTTCGCAGCTTTCGTTCCTTGTCTGCATCACTGCCAATAGCATTTTGAGTTCAATCGCATCGAGAGCGACGCTGTCTTCGACTTTCGCTTACAACCGCTCCAGAAAGTCCTGGAAAAACATTTTCAGATCCTCTTTGTCTTCTTCGGATTCTTCACGGTAGTAGGCCTCCGCGAGCGCCTCCACGACGGTCTTCACCCCAGAAGCTTGGAGGACGTCTTTGCAGGAAGGCAGCTGGTGCCGCATGGCGTCCACGAGCTCAATCACTTCGCGATCAACGAGTTGAGGGGCCTGTAGCAACGGAATACCGAGTTTAAGGTGAGATGTAAGTCAGCAATTGCCACCAATGTGCATCTTTGCCTGGCACTTGCACGTACCATTTCCACGAAGAACGCAGAGACCCGGTCACACCAGTCCGGGGACCGGAAAATGTTTTGCAACTCCTGCAAACTCGATGGCGGCGTGGTGCCAGCGATCTCGTCCTGCGCCGCCTCAAGCAGCAAGTCGTACACGAACAACAGCGCCTACAGACACAAAGGATGCACAATCAGTGACGAGAGAGCGCGTGTGCGACCATTGTGAGTGCCGATCGAACCTTCATCTGGAGTTTCGCAGGGTGTGCACTACTACTCAGCAGCCCGGCGAGAAACTCTGGGCCGTTGTGCAGCAGGAACAGTCGCTGGCCACGTTTGTTGACGCGCACAAGCGAGGACAGAGCGTACAGAGCTTTCTTCTTCGCTTCCAGGACGTCATTCGCCGCCTGCTCCAAAGCCTCCGAGCCTTCACCAGCACTCGGGACTTCCAAGCCCAACGAGGCAATGAGCTTTGGCACAGAGCCGGCGTCAATCGCCCACTCCTGACCATCCTTGTAGTTTTTGGCGGCAGTGCCGACCAACCACGAAGCGTGCGCCCGCACAGGCAGATTGGTAGAGTTCAGGTACTCGGCCATGATGCCGAAGCCGCCAATGAAATTGAAGACGTGCGTCTTGTCCAGATCCTGCACCTCCCACTCGAGCACCTCCAACACAGACAGTTGCCCCGCCGTGTCGCCCTTCTGCTCCGCATCCTGGAACTGCTCCAGCAGCTTGGCCAGATACTTTGCGTCGTCCTGGAGAGACGCGATGGCCTCTTTCAGCTCAGCTTGGCGTTTCTTCCATAGAGTAATGATTTGCTGTCGGAACTCCGCAGGCGGCAACTTCGCGTGCGCATCGTGGATGTCCATGCCTTCCACCTTGGGCGGCTCCGGCAGCGCCTGCAACACCTCGACGATTTTCTCGTGATTCCAATTCGGTTCCGCTCCTTCTTCAGCATTTTCACCCCCTTCCGAGGACGACGAGACATCAGAGTCTTCACGAATAGACTCCTCCGTGACAGTGAGTGAGTCGTCCATGCCCTCTTCCGCCACAATGTCGCCCGAGATGTCGGTGGTCACCGTCACTGTGGTTTCCTTCTTGGCCGTGGGGTCGACCACCACCGAACGCGTGGCCTCCTCCGTGCCTTCTTCATCCGGATCCACCAGCTTTGCCTCACGTTTGCCCGTCTCCAGGTTCAAGCGCACGTGCAGCCCCTGCAGTTCAATGGAAGCAAGACGCAGCATATCAGCAGAGCAGCAGCAACAGCAATAGCAATATCAAGACGAAACACTCACGCGCGGCACGCCTTGTCCAGGCAGCAGCTCCTGCCAGTCAGCAGTAGCAACGAACTCAGGCACCGTATCCGTCTTTGACGCCAGACCGTCGGAAGGAGCGCTCTCCCCCACCGTTGCAACGTCCGCTGCGGTCGTGTCCTGTTGCTCAACGGCAGCGCCTGCACAGCTGCCGAGTGCAAGCGCCACCATCACTGCGACCGTCATCAGAAGGAGGAGATGGCGGCGCCAGCCTAGACGTGGGCATCGCGTGGCGTTTCTCGCGCGCATTGTGTTGCAGCTCTCGCTCGTTCTCTTTGTCTCCAACTGCCGGATCTGGAAATGACTTGGATGCGTTTTAATGGCGCTTCGTCATCGCTCTTGCTGCAACATCTTTGTCAAAATGAACAACATAATTTTCGTTCTAACAACATTACACCATTCGCGCAACATATGGCGGGTGACGTGGGCAAGAACGTGAATGGCTGCAGTTTTCTTGTGGTGGTCATTTTGGTGCCGCGTCACGAAGACGCGTGGCGCGCTGTTGGGTCACTTCCCAACTTGGGTGGGAAGCTTGTTGGCAACGCGTATGCGTCATGATTGGTGGAGACGCATTCATGGGATCGCTGAGCCTTTATGTAGGCTAACGTTATCCAGAGACGAATAGGATACGGCTATGCATTTCTCGAGCTTTCAACCCAGCAATTTGGCCTCCTTCTTGCCTGTTTGGAGATTCACGCGGATGTGGAGGCCCTGTGCAATCGGAACGTTAGGGGATTTGTTACCCCAATGCAGCGGATTCGCAGCGCACGGTAAGATTACACCACATGCGTAACCATTGCTCGATATCCATTCAAGCAGATGCCAAAGATTCAACGCACCGCAGGGAGCACTTGGTTCGGCAAGATCTCCTTCCAGTCGTGGGTCGGGGCAAACAACGGAGGGGCAGGCTGCGCCGCGTCGGAGGCTGAGGTCGCCATCAGGCTCTGCATTGATGGCTGCAGCGCGCGTGTTCCGCCCGGTGTGTGCTCACCAAACAGCGATTGCACACGAACTGCCGTCAGCAAGGGAGTAGTAGCGAAGAGACGCACGCGGTCTTGAAGCGACAGCCTCCGCATTTGCCGGATGGATTCCATCCACACCTTTGTGTGCTATAGTGGTTCCCCGGAGGTCTTATTACCAAGGTCACAGTAACAGCGTATTCGCGCCAAGAACACACACCACAGCGCTAAGCACTCCTCGTTGTCTCGTGGTCCCATGCACTGCAATGACAACGTGTCGAGGAAGTTCAAGCAAATGAGTGTCCTACTAGCGCTAGTGGCATGGTAAGAACAAACTGGGATGACCGCAACTAAATTTAGGAGATATGAGAGCCTGCTGCTCGCTTTTCCGCAGGCTAATCCAGGAGTTTGGCCTCCTTCTTGCCGGTTTCAAGGTTGACGCGGATGTATAAACCCTGCGGGGTGTGAGCAGATAGATTGGTGTCAGATCTTCTCAAGCGCAGGGCAACAAGCACAGTCCTCTTCCAACGTACCGGCGGAATCGCTTGGTTTGGCAATATATCCTGCCAGTCGTGCGTCGGGATAAACTCTGGCGGGGATTTCTCTGCAGCCTCACGCATTACTGATAGCTGTCGGTGGCACCCTCCGCCGTCGGTATCCAGGCACGAGGTGTCTGACATTTCTGGCGTGCTTGACAGCAGCATCAACGCCCTATCGTCGCCGGCACGAATGTGCCCATGAAGAAGCGCCTGTCCTCTCCGTTCCGCCAGCAGCAGCAGCAGCAGCACCAAGTAGACTGTGGAGCGCAGGATACGGGGAGACAGCATGCTTTGCCGTCGCTTGCTGGCGCTCGCACCTCTTCCGGAATGGCGGAATCCATCCATCCAGGATGTTGCCGACCTATTCATAGGTTGAAGACGGATCGCATCTTATCCAAATACTGGGTCGCTCATAATAGAGGGCTGTATGGGGCACAATTGCGGAAACTCAGGTACACCTTCCAGACGTCGCGTCAACCAAACTGTAAAGCGCCAACGTCAAGCAGATGCAGCCGCACGTGCAGGCGGCGGCAGCGGCGCTGCAGGAGAGCCGCGCGTCTGTGCCCAGCACCAGTAGCCCCAATGCGGGGCTGCGCGTGCCGTACCAGTCTCTGCGCAGCCCATCCAGCAACCTCCGCGTGAACAAATGGGACGCGCTGATCTTGGACTCGGAGATCCTCAGGCTGCTCAAGACGCCCATGAAGAGCATGTTCAGCATGTTTGAGCCCGGCGTGGTGGACCGCATCAAGCCTGAGATCGACGCGATCCTCGGAGCGCTGTTATTCGCCTTTACCACAGGCGTCGGACGGGTAAGAGGCATCGTGTTTCGGTGAATTGGAGTGGTTTGAGCACTGACATTTGGTTGATTGGCTTCGTGTGTGCAGCCGACGCCAGGCATGAAGCTGGAAAACGTGCGGTACGCTCCTCAAGTGCTGTCGCAGCGCCGCCGCGTGGCCGCGTTCTTTCTGTTATCGGTGGGCGTGCCCTACGTCTGGAAGCGTCTGTTCCGCTACTTGTCAAGTGCGCGATGGGCAGCAAGAGGTGCTTCCACTACAGAAGACGCGGCAGAGGCTGCCGAAGCCGCCCGCGAGCGGACGCTGACCGTGATGAAGAAGCTGGAGACGCTCGTGATCACGTGTCAGTTTGTGAATCTGCTGGTCTTCTTACGTAAGGGGGCGTACCGCTCGCTGCCGGAGAGGTGTCTCGGGATGAAAATGGTGAGGAAAATCGACGCTTGCTGCCTCGATACGCTAGCAACCTGTCTAAGTGCTCACCCTTGTATCTTGTGCTTGAATGCGTGCTTTTATAGGAGAGCATGGCGCCGTCGACCGCCCCGCGATCGATCAACTTCGAGTACATGACTCGCCAGCTGCTGTGGGACGGATTGATGGTGCGTTGGCGCGATTTGCGCTCTGTATGCATGCCTCCCTCGGTTCTGGTCAAGCCGAGATCTGATGCTCGTATGACTGTGTTGTGTCCGATTCGGGGTGCACGTAGGAATTCGGCAACTTTGTGCTGCCGTTCCTGACGTGGAGCAGTCTGCGCACGAGCTCCGCCTTCCAGGGGAATCTGCCTGCCGTCGGAGCTCGCGCGTCGCAGTGCTGCTTGTGCGGCATTTCCCCACCGCAGACGCCCTACATCACGTCCTGCAAGCACGTGTACTGCTACTACTGCCTCCAGACTGCCGTTGCAGCGGAGGACGATTTCTCGTACGTGCTCGCACTCCTGCGTTGCGTAGTGCTGCTGCTGCTGTCAACCCCGCTTATCTGTGGGTACATGCGCGAAATCGCCAAACTCACTTGCCGTGTTTTCCTTTCCAATCCCCACAGATGCGTTGCCTGCGGCGTGAAGTTCGACTCTTCGCAAAGATTGCGGACGTAGAATCATGCATGTAAGAATGGCGGAGCTACCACAAACAACGATTCTCAACGCCAGAGATGCCGAGCACTATCGCAACCTAACGCAACAAACGCACCCGTCGATCTTCCAACTATGAGATCACTACACGCAAATGCAACTACTATCACTGCCCCATTCTACAACTAGTAGAACTACTACTCGTCAAGTTTCTTCGGGAAAGGGTGGTGTTAAAAAACACCAGGATGAAGCGTTGGCTCAGTTAAGAAGCCAACTGGAGATTGCTGAGCTCACCGCAAGAGTGAACTCAGGTCGAGACGACCGAATCTGACGAGTCAGACAACTTACGAGCGCTCGCCACGGATGCGACGCGCCAGCTGGATGTCCTTCGGCATGATCGTCACACGCTTGGCGTGGATCGCGCACAGGTTCGTGTCCTCGAACAGACCCACCAGGTACGCCTCGGCGGCCTCCTGCAGAGCCAGCACGGCAGAGCCCTGGAAGCGCAGGTCCGTCTTGAAGTCCTGCGCGATCTCGCGCACCAGGCGCTGGAACGGCAGCTTGCGGATCAGAAGCTCCGTCGACTTCTGGTAGCGACGGATCTCACGCAGAGCCACCGTACCCGGGCGGTAACGGTGCGGCTTCTTCACGCCGCCCGTGGCGGGGGCGCTCTTGCGGGCGGCCTTGGTGGCGAGCTGCTTGCGCGGCGCCTTGCCACCGGTGGACTTACGGGCGGTTTGCTTGGTACGAGCCATGACGAATGCTTTGCGGTCGGGTCTTGAGAGCGGAGCAAATTGGGGAATGGCCTCCCGCTTGCTTATTTGGCTGGGCTTGCTTGGCCGGAAGCCAAACGCAGCTCCAAAGCGGGAGGCCCCTAACCCTCTTCAAGGGAGCTCCTGGAAAAAAGCAAAAGGGACCATTAGAGATCGTCCTCTTCCGCCAATCAAGACGATTTGTGGTTCTTTTTCGCCAATAACACATGCGGAAAATAGTGCTCCGCCAATCAGCGATGTGTAACAGAGTGACTTGATCCTCGGCCAATCCGCAGCGAGATAACGGGGACACACGGAAACGCTGGCGAGGTCGGTCGAAGGTTGCACGAACGTGGCAGCATGCGCGCGCCAAATGGGCGGGAAAGAGAGCGAACATGCGCCTGCATCCATCCAGTGTCCAAGGCCAGCAACCGCTCCTCCGCTCCAGCTCATTCTGCAATCTTCCGAGCAAGAGCAACTCAACCAACCAACCAACTCAAGCATCATGTCTGGCCGTGGCAAAGGAGGAAAGGGACTGGGCAAGGGCGGCGCCAAGCGTCACCGCAAGGTGCTTCGCGACAACATCCAGGGCATCACCAAGCCGGCCATCCGTCGTCTGGCTCGCCGTGGCGGCGTGAAGCGCATCTCTGGTCTCATCTACGAGGAGACCCGCGGCGTGCTCAAGGTGTTCCTGGAGAACGTCATCCGCGACTCGGTCACGTACACGGAGCACGCTCGCCGCAAAACGGTGACGGCCATGGACGTGGTCTACGCGCTGAAGCGTCAGGGCCGCACTCTGTACGGCTTCGGCGGTTAAGCGACTGGCTAGTCGACTCGCGTTTTCGAGCAGCCCACCGCGCTCGAAGCGCACACTTCGCTTCTGGAGGTTCTTTGGCTGGATGCTGATCACGATCTAGTGACGCATTCTGTCTGGAGGCTTCTGTGAAGCTGCATTCCCCCTGGTGTTTTTTAACACCACCCTTTTCGAAAGAATGGCCGTGTCATGCAGTGTTTAGCTGTGATTAGAGTAGTGTAGGCAGAAAAGTCTCTTGCAGAGAGCGGATGATGGCGAGCGGCAACTAGATGTCCTGCTATGGTCGATATGACGTGCCTCTCAGTCGCTGTTTGCGATCTTGGAGGTGGCGCTGTGTGTAGAACTCTTCTCGGGACTGGATGTCTGGCGTAATGGGCAGGTCCGTGACCGAGACGGACAGGTTGAAGCGTGTGTCGACGTCGCCCGCGCCGAACACGCCGATGTGTAGCGCGATCCAGCGGCTGCCCGCCTCCTCGCTCTTGCGAGGGAAGCCGTCCAGGTACGTGTAGAGCTTGACCAGCTCGTCGCCCGGACCCTGCGAGATCCACGTGGAGTGGCCCATGCGCGGGTATTTGTGCTCGCTGGAGAGGTAGAGGTTGGCATCGCCGCCTTCAGAGAAGTCGTCGTGGTCGCACTGCAGCTGCACCGTGATGAGATGCTCGTGCTCGTGGCGCGCCACACACAAGTGGTAGAAGTGATACGCGTCGGGCGTCACGGTGCCGTTCACGGTCATGTTGGGCGCCACGCGCATGCCGAGCTCCAGGCCCCACTGCGCGATGGTCCCGTCGGACGCGAGCTGGATCTCGTCCACTTCGCACGCGTGATTGCCCGAGTTGTCGACGGAAGGCTCTTCCGCCGCCTTGTGCTCCTGACGGAGAGGGTCGAAGCCGTCTTTGGAAAACACGGTGCCTGTCACGTGGCGGCCATGGAGACAGAAGAGCAGAAGCCACGCGAGCAGCGTCCGCCAAGGCGACGGCATTGTCCGTTCGTTCGCTTGCTGCCCCACGTCGCTGATGCACACTGCCCGACTGAAAATGCCAAAGATAGGCAGGCGGTCGTTCTATTTTCTGAGGAAGATCTTTGGTGTCGAACGCCAACGCGAGATCGAAGGACTCCATCGCGCATCAAGACGACGGAAAGCTCGTAGGGCCCTCAAGGAGCAGTAGTCGCACCCATCTTTCAGCCAAGTCGCATCGCCTCCCTCCTAAACTCGTGTGGGCTGCATCTACTCGAACGTCTCGATCTGGACGTGCGCTCGGAGCAGCAGAGCCGGTGGGTCCCAGCTCACCTCCTGCGTCAGCAGATCCACATAGTAGACCTGGCCGGAACTCGGGTCGATCGCCTGCTTGAAGCGCTGCACCAGCCTAGCTCCCAGCTCCTCCTTCGCTTTCTTCGCACGATAGAGTCCCTGCAGCCGCGTCGCGGCCTCCTCCTCGCTCCACACGCGCAGCTTCCTCGGTGTTTTCCCATTTATGGCTGCCTTCAACATCTGCAGCTTCTTCTCGCGGGTTCGAGGCGTGAACACATCCGACTGAGCCCCGCGCAACAGCAGCGGCTTCTCCCACGTCGTCTCCCTCGTGCGGGTGTTGTGGTAGTAGAAACGCTCCGTCTCCGGGTCGTAGATGCGCTCGTACACTGCCCGACAGAGCTTGAGCAAGTTCTGGAAGCCTGTTTTCCGCCGATATGCTCGCTGCACCATACGCGCTGCCTCTTCTTGGCTGGGCGGCGCCTTGAGCAGCTTCTCGGCCTTCCTCCGCTCTCGCTGGGCTTCTTGCTGCAGCTGTTCGTAGCGTGTTCGAGGGGTCGTCAAGTCCTCGTCGTTCACCCATCGAGGTTTCTCCCACTTGACCTCCTTCGTCTTGGTGTTGTGGTAGTAGAACCTCTGCGTGCCAGCGTCCCAGATCTTCTCGTACACGGACGAGATCAGCTTCCTCATGTGCCGCCGAGCAAAATGCGTGCGCGCCATGGCCTGCAGTTTCGCCACCGCGTGCAGCTCTTGCTCTTCTCTCGAGGCGAACACTTTGGTGGCAAGTTTTGCTTTTCTCGGAGCAGCGTTGGGGTCAGGCAAAGAGCCCTTCCCGAGCGCTAAGGGCTTCGTCCACTGCGTCTGCTTGGTTTGCTTGTTGTAGTAGTAGGTCTGCCCCGTCGTCGGGTCCTGGAAGCTGGCGTACACCTCACCCACCAGCGCCTTGAGCTGCTTCCGTGCCTTACGGAGCTTCCACATGGACTGGATCTTGGCCAGCGCTTCCTCGTGAGTTAATGGTGGCTTCTGCTCCAGCTGCGCGTGGATCTGTTCCAGGAGGCCTCGTAATGTGCCTTGGATCGTGGCAGCGGTGGCGAACGCCTGTTTGAAGTCGATGGGACTCGAGGCGGGCTGTAATACGGGAGCTCTGGCCCGCGGTTGCACACTTTCTCCAGGAAAGGAGGAGGAGAAATGAGCCAGGAACGCTTGGGTGTCTGCGAGCAGCAACTTGAGTTCGGCTGCATCTTGCTCCAGGTGATGTCTGCGACAGAGAGCGTTAAGGTTCATAGGCGACGAGGGGTGATAGCGGCAGGGAATTAAAGTTGGCAAGTCGTCCCGACCTGGTTACGTGCGAAACCCAGTCTTCTTCTTGGTTGGTGGCAACTGCGCCACACGACGTGAACATGCTGGTTGTCAACAAGCACACTCACTCAAGAGGCAGGTCGAGTGACTGACATATTACCTTCAATGGGGCTCCAAGAGTGGGGAAGTCGATAGGCAGGGTGTCGAGCGGCAAAGCACGCGTCGCAGAAGTAGCCTAGTTGGGTCTCATCAAACCTGCCACGCATATTTGCAGCAGCGTGGTATTAGCTCTCCTGCCATCGAGTAAATGACTCCAATCCGAAGGCAAGGAAACCTACTTGGCACAGCTGTGGCACTGTTTCGTGGCAAGTCCAGCCCGGCAGTGGAATTGGAAGCTGCATCGACGCTAGTGGCCATCAGGATGGGACAAGAAGTCAAGAATCCACCAGCAAACAATCGCAAACACGAGTCCTGAGGCATTGCTTACCGACGGGAATCGAATGCCCTGGACCTGGCGAAGATGTGGCCGCTTTCTCGGCACCGCGGCCTTGCCTGTTGTTGCTGCGGCTTGTCGGGTTCGGAATTTGGCGATTACCTCCTGACGAGCAGTCGTCGTTAGCGGGAGACCTGGAGCTGCTCCTTGCAACGCCACCCGTGGGTCACCGAGCCCTTCGGGCCACTCTGGATAGGATTCGCTGCTCTCCATTGCGCGGGATCCTTGCTCCACCTCGCACTACTAGTTTGGTAGAGGACTTCTTCTACCAAATTTCCTGGCGGCGTCGTGAACGAAGTCAACGTCACTTCCAATGTGGCTATTTCTGGCCGCTCCACGTTTCTTCCGTCTGCTCCTCTGCATCTTGACGCTCAACCCGGACCACTTCGACAGACTTCCACCGACGATTCATCGCGTTGCCTCCGTATTGGCCGTCGTTTGATTGACGGAAGCGGCTGGCCTGCTCTTGATCCGTGTCTCCATGCGAGTCCTGATCGTGAACGCCTACGCAACCTCCAGCAAACGCGGACGCGAGAAGTTCGAGCAGTTCCGACGTCATGTCACGCGGGTGGTGCGCGAACTGCAGAAAACGGAGATCACACGCATCGAAATCGTGGTAAGCGACCACGTCCCCTTCTTGATTGACGCTGTTTTCTGGTGTCATGCCGCTCATCGCCGGGTATTCCCTATAGGAGAAACACCGCAGCAGCCTCGACACGTTCCTGTACGAGCTCCATTCTGAGTTCGCCGACCCGCACCACATCACGAACTTCGACCAGCTCGACTTTGTGTTCGTGGATGGCGATGCCAACTCGAGCCCCTGGGCGCCGAACATGCGCAAACTCGCGCTTCTCGCCAAGATGTGCATGATGACAGGCAAGTGTTTCTTCGGCAGCGGTGTGGGCGCGGCTCTGCTGGCGTTTGTGTGCTCCACGGGGGGCGAGCAGCTCCGTGTGATGAACAACGAGGGCAAAGGCAGCCTCGTCGACACGGTGCAGGCGATTCCGCCGCCTTCGCACGTGTTGAGACCTACTGGCTTCGTTTCACCGCGAAGTGAAGACAACGACGTGCTGCTGGATATCAAAACTGGCGACTTCTTCGTGTTCGCAAAGCGGGAGCACTCCTGGATGCCGAAAGGCAACACGGGGCTTGTACTGCACTCGAGTGACGGTGCACGCGACTATGGCGCCCGGCCCAATTCGGCCCGTGCTGGAAGCAAGAAGGCACATGCTGGTCACATTAGCCAGCCACTCTTCTTGGCGAAACGAGGGGAACAACGATGCTGCATTCGCCTAGAGGTGGCGCACCAGCACGCAGTGATGGCGACAACGTTCCCTCGATTGCGTGAGCTGGTGCTCAACTGCAAGAGCAAGTGGGATCTGGACGAGGAGATCGCCAGCACGGGCGGAAACAAGTACCGAGTGCTTGTGGACAGCAGTCGAGGCCCCATGCTTGTCGAGTTCGGCAACTGTCTAGGCGCACACTTCGAGCTGAGCAGTGAGTACCCGGAGACGCTCTCGCTGCTGCGCAGCTTCACGCTGGCCAAATACGACGAGCTTAAGGTGCACGCACACATCGACCGCAGTTACGTGTCGGCCATCAGCGGATCGGCACGACTGAAGCAGAGACTCACACTCGCACAAACCAAACACGTGGGGTCAACGCACGCTGTGTCTCTCACTCCTCGAACAGATAGCAATCCAACAGGCAGCATGCACCTGGTGGAGGGACATGAGGGCATCGGAGTCGGCAGAACGTCGCCCAAGCGCTGTCGTCCGGTATCTGCCGGCCCCTATCGGTCAGCGTCCGAGGTCACAGCCCCGAGACGCATCCAGACCTCGCGATCGGCGTATTCATGTCGGCCAGCGTCAGCTTCAGTCTGTCCAACGAGCAGTGAGAGTCGTACGCTAAGTCTGAAGAACGCTCTGCAGTCAGCGAGAAGCGATGGGCAGGCAACCGCCGCTGTTGACGAGCCGAAGGAGGTGCACCCGGAAGTCGGAGAGCCTTCACCAGACGCCGTTGGCCAGACACCACCGCGAGCCAAACCGACACGGATCGTACGTGTGCCGCAGAAAAACGAGTTGGAGAAGCCCTACTGCGCACAGCAGCGCTTCCACAAGATGCGCGAGGGCGAGAGGAAGAACGCCAATGAGTACTACTCGGTGGTGAACGATGCGCCGTACAGAAGCGCCTACGAACAGGAAGTGATCGACAAGCAGGTGCGCCTCGCTTCTCTCGGTTATAGCTTGCTCTCCCGCTAGCCCAGTTGACAATTCTTGCGCTGTCTGCATCACAGAAAAGCAAATTGCGGTGGATGGGTGGACCATTTCGCTCAGCAATTGGTAAGGCGTCAACCCACGTGGTGCCTGAGCCTGGCATCTTCGCCAAGGAGCCGTTCGTGCAGAAGAACACCCCATACTACATCATCCAACGACGACAACTCGAGCTGGATGACGAACAGATATCTCAGCAATCTTCTCAGCGGAAGCCTGTACAACGACAGCAACGTGGGATCCACCAGAGCAGCTGGAGGAAGTGAAGATCGATTGCACTTTGTCGTGCATGTAGTACATGTTGACGTCACAGGGAACGCGAGCGCATGACTAGCAAAGCATGGATTTATATAGTTAGCCGAACAACTGCACCAGCCAGCAGCACACTATGCAGAGGGCACAACGCGTCACTGGTACACTAGGGGGCTTTACCTCTCTCGTTTTCGTTTCGTCTTCATTTCCCCGGTTGCCACGCTAGTTGTACTGCGCAATCGCTTGGAGCAGATCTTTTGACTCCTTCACGAAGTTGATGGGCTCCAAGTTAACGACTCCAGCCTTGACGCGCAGCTCCTCCTGCACATTCTCGGCCTTCACACGCAGTCGGCAGACGTACTGCTTGAACAGCGCCTCCTTGAACGTCGCCTCGAATAGCGTTGGGTTCGTGTCGCGCAGCTCCGCGATCTCGTCCGCCGTGCGACCGTTGAGCACCACCTTGCCCTGGTCGTTGAAGCACGTTGTCCACGTGTTGCCCGTGTGATCCAACAGAACCACCGACAGGATGTACCGGTTCTCGCACGTGCTGTAGGAGGTCTGGCATTTCTCACACGTGTAGTTCTGCGCCACGTCAGCCACCACCTTCTTCTGGCACTTCGGACACGCCTGGTAGTAGACACCCGTGTCGTGCTTGATGAAGTTCACCGTGCCCTTCACCGTGATGTAGTCCGGCTTCTGACCAAAGCCCAGCTGCTTGCCCTTGATGTCGCTAATGACCGCCCGCTCCGCGAATGTGCCCAGCGAGCCACCGCCAAACCCGCCGCCACCCGAGCTGAGAGACTTTGTCTGCGCTGTGTTGCCACCAGTGGTAAACCAGTTGAGAAGGTGGCCTGCCTCGGTGATCGCCGGGTTCACGGCGAAGCTCGAGCTCGACAACGTGCCAATCGAGCGGCCGTTGTATTCGCTGACACGGCAGCCCTTTATGGCTACCACTTGGTTCAGCCAGCTAGAGCAATCCTCTTGCGCGCGTTCATTCCACATCGTGCATTTGATTTCTGCATTGGAATCGTCCACGAGCGAGATGTCGCGCTTGAACAGTTGCTTGCCCGCCTTGGACGTGATTTCGTTCACTTGTCCCACGTCGCGCACAACGGCAATGACGTCCACGTTGGCGTCGGCTGGCACCGACTCGATCTCTGCGATCTTCTTGAAGCTGTACTGCATCTGTGAGATCTGCCCGTCTTCCGGGGCTGGCGAGATTTCCGAGTGCTGGTCGAAAGTCACTTCGTAGTCGTTGTCCACAGAGGAGAAGCGGCGGTTCGCCATCTTGATCTTGCCGCCGGCGAAGTAGAAGACGCTGGTGGGACGCAGCATATCGTAGAACTTGTCCACACCGTCGTTGAAAAAGGTGGCACGGATCTCCCCGCCCTTGGCGTCCAGCAGGTCGCAGCTGAACAGCTTGCCGGAGCCGCGCGCGTTCGTCCAGTTTTTAATGGGTGCGCGGTTCGTGACGCGCGCCTTGATGGTCCAGCGCCCACCGGCGTACGGGTTCAGGCTCTGGATATCAGAGATACGAACGTTCGGATCCTGGCGAACCACAGGGCCGCGGTTGTACGCCGATGGCGCCGGCTTCGTTGGGGGCGCATAGCTCGACGGACCGGCAGAAGTTTGGTTGTAAGAGCTCTGTGGCTGCTGGTACGAGAGTTGCGCCGCTTGTGGCACAACAGGTCTCGCACCCAGAGACGCCGACGCCGCAGCGGGCACCGGAGTAGCACCAGGCAGAGGCGCCCCCTTCGTTCCGTCGATATTCTGCGGGGCCCCGATGCGCTCGAACGCAGGCACAATGTCCCCAATGCTCAGCACAATGAGGATCCGCCGGCCCTGCACTTCGTTGCCCAGGTAGTCCTTCAACTGCACGACGTAGTTGACTTTGAGGCTGTCGTTCTCCATCATCTGCGAGGGTACGCGGCGCACAGACCCCATAGTTCGTTAGTAGCAGCTCACATGCATGTAGCCGTAGGGGAAACAAACACAATGCTGATTACATACAGGCGCCAGCTGCGTCGCGAGCATGCCGCTGATGTACGACGTGCCGTCCGACAGAACGATCCTAAGACGACGAGAGGAAATGGCATAAACGGAAAGTGTTAACAAGGCTCGCACTTTCAACCGCCTCCTACTCTCATGATGCAAACGCCTCGCACCGATAGCGGTCGCCTCCAGTGCCACTCGCTGGCTTGATCTTCTTCGTGTCGATCACCTGCATCAATTCGCAGCATGAATGAGCAACGAGCCAGCAGCATCCACGACGGAGCCAACGCCAAGAGAGCGGTCCTTACCTGCAGCCAGGGCTCGAAGCCGTCAGGCGCCTGGTTGCTGTAGAGCATGGACACGGCGTTGGGCGTGAGGTTCACCATCGTTGCTTGGGCTCCTTTCCTGCTTTCTGCTCCCTGCTTCCTGGTTCTTTCGGGACTGGGCGATGCGGTTGGCGGGGTTGCACTCCTCAATTCGAGGCACTTGGCGCCAAAACGATGGACGATTCAGCTTTGAATTGAAAATCTGCAAACAAAAAGGATCGAATTACTGCGGTATGCACTAAAATGATGGACGGCTGTAGATGCATTTTACCAATTTGCTACGTTAGGTGAGGGCTACTTTACGCGACCAGTTGATGTGCAGCGACCATGGCGTCGCTCTTGCTGGAGCACCTGACGACGAAAGCGGCGGTGGACGACGCCATCCGCAACACGAAGGACCGCGTGTTGGTCCTGCGCTTCGGCCACGCTGCAGACTCCTCGTGTCTGCAGCAGGACGACATTGTACGTGTTTTTGTCGGTGCGTGGGCGATTGTGTGGTGCTTCCGCCCTTCCGCTCCATCTGACACCTACTGGTACCGTGGTCGGTGCCTTCCAGCTGGCCAGATGCGAGCGCGAGCTGTCCAAGATGGCGCGCCTGTGCCTTGTGGAGGCGGAGCAGCTGCCGATCTACTGCCAGTACTTTGACATCTCGCTCATCCCAGCCACCATCTTTTTTGTCAACGGGCAGCACATGAAGGTGGATTACGGGTGAGTGCAAATGCCTCGTCTCGTCGATTGGATAGAGCTCGTTCATCGATGGACTATGTGCTACTCCTTTCTGATGGGAACTTCCTTTCAGCACGCCCGACCACACCAAGTTCATCGGCGCTTTCCGCACCAAGCAGGACTTTATCGACCTCGTGGAGGTGCGTAGCTGTAAAGCGAAGGCTGAGATGAACGACCAACTGCTCAAGGCGCAATATGCTTTGCTGTGCCTTCGAACAGGTCATCTACCGCGGCGCGAAGCACGGCAAGTCGATTGTGACTTGCCCCATCGAGAAGTCGCACATTCCGCAGTACGAGCTCATCTACAAGGACATTTGACGCAGTCTTCGGTCTGAACGTTTGCCTTGGAGTTGCCTCACTTCACTTGAGCGTGTTCATGCTGGGAGGAGGCACCACGGGGCGGTTGCGGAAGAGCTCTTGGACGCGCTGGTTCTTCTTCTTGAACGAATTGTGCGCTTCCGTCACGTTGACCTGCAGCTGCTGCGAGCGATGTTGTTCCGGTGAAACAACTCGCGGCGTCGCTACGGGCTTCCCGGGCCCTGGATTGCGTTGGTTCGTGGCCACCGGCTGAGCTGTGAGATTGTACTGCAGGAGTTTGATCTGCGTGGCCCAATAAATAGTGCAAGGGACGAGCGCAGTCAGCAATGAGCGATTGTGTGTCTTTCGTCTGGCAGACAGGGGACAATACTTACGTGGGTGTCTCTGTCGTTGGGGTTGAGTCGCAGTGCTTGCTGATAATCGGCACATGCAGCCTGGTGCTTCTCGAGATACCGGGCAGCGTCACCTCTTCGCACATAATACGCCGCCACCTTCGCGTCCTGCGCAATAGCGTTGCCGAACTCCAGCTCTGCCTTATCGAACAGTGCGCGGTTGAAGAGCTCCACGCCGAACTGGTAGTGCACGAGCGCCACGCGCGACTGGATATCGCCGTTGCCTGGTAGCAGCTCCAGCGCGTGGTGATAATCCGCCAGCGCCTGAGGAGGAGACGATGTACACATGCCCGAGGTCAATCATCAAACCTTTTCATAAAACGAGGCATCACACAGCCATGCTACGCACCGCTTGGAAGTTGGCGAGGCCCCGATAGGCATCACCGCGGTTGAGGAAGTACTGCGGACTGGCGAACTGCTCGCGGAAAAGATCTACCAGTTCCATCTGGCCGCGAATAGCCTGATTCATGGCGTTCACCGCCAGCTGGAAGGAGTTTTGGTGCAAGAAGCGAATCCCGATATCGTTCAGGATGAGGCTCCGCTGCTTGACAATGTCGCGGTACTCTCGTGACGTATCTCGCGTCGGGTGGCGGGGCAGATCCGTGGTCGGTGTGTATTGATGCGCGTTTACGATTTCCTGTTGCTGTTTCTGCACTTGTTTGGCGCGTGTGCTCTCCATTTTGTGGCGATGGCAAGTGAGCGCTTTCTCTGTATCTCGTAGTCCCATGTGGTACTCGCCCAGCTCACGGTACGCCGACGCGCGTAGCAAGTAGAGTTTGGTCTCGTCTGGCGTGATTTCCGTGGCCTTGGACAAGCTCTGAATGGCGTCTTCGAACTGCTGTCGCATGAGCTGCGTGCAGGCCTGCTCGTACAGTGCTTGAGACTCTTTCAGCAGTCGCTGCTCGTGGCCCAGCACTTCCGGGTGGTCTGGCTGCAGGCTCGCTGCCTTCTGGATATCGGCTGTGGCCTTTTCGTGCATGTGCAGCCGCCAGTGCAGTTTGGCACGCAACACAAAGTACTCGACCTCCCGAGCGTTGAGGCAGATGCAGTGGTCCACATCCGTGACCGCGTTATCGAAGCTTCCCGCCTCAATATTTGCCACCGCGCGGTGCAGCCAGTAGGTTTCGTCAAGCCCATTCAGTTGGATGGCCTCATCGAGATAGGCGAGCGCCACAGCTGGTGCCTCGCCCAACGTCAGCAGCGAGTAGCCGTGAAGATCAAGCAGCGACGCGAACTGATCCTTGATACGTTGAGGCGGCTCTGGGTCCACCGAGAAGAGTTTCCGGTAGTTGGCGATGGCGGACTTGACGTCGCAGAGCTCCCAGTACACCTGCGCACGTTTCGCATAGAGTAGTGCGTGCTCTGGACGCAGGAAGATGGCCTTGGTCAGGCACTGCAGCGCTCCGTCCAAGTCTCGCGCGGCCATGCGGCGGTCGGCTTCCTCCTCCTTCCACCGAGAGGCCTCCTCAGGACTCATGTCGATCGTCGAGACATTTCTGCTGGAGCTGGGGGCTGCTTTATCGCCCATTACGCTTGTGGGAATCGTTAGCGATGATGTCGAACTGCCGATGGAAGTGGCAGGCTGCTCTTGAATTAGCCGACGAAATCTGGATAATCGAAAGGTCGTTCGGGTAGACGTCGGAGAGGTGGAGTGACAATATCCAACGATCCGAGGAAGAGACGCGATGGTGACCGTGAAGCCCGTGGTGAAGACGTCGACGATGGAGCAGGAGCTGCAGGACGAGGTGATCGCCGTGGCGCAGCACGCGATGGGCACGGAGACGAACGAGCAGGAGATCGCGGCCAAGGTCAAGCAGCACTTCGAGCAAAAGTACCACGGTTTGCTGTGGCACTGCTGCGTCGGGCGGAACGTCGCGTGCTACGTGACCCACGAGCAGTCCAAGTTCCTGTACTTCTACATCGGCCAGATGGCCGTCGTGCTCTTCGCGACTGCCTGAGCCCTGCAAGCAGGCGCCGCACTCCGAAGCCTGGGCATCTACGCCAGCTGGACACAACACGTCCACATTCCACCTTGGAGGCACCAACCACGCGCTCATTAGTCCCCGCACGCGTTTCTAAACTGGAGAATGCCCTCACAGTGTCACCCTTAAAATAATGTCACCCACCTCAACGGTTTCCTTCGCGACCCTGCGTCTCCTTTGTTTCGGTCGTCGACGAACGCTCGTGCCTCACGTCACCGGGCGAGAACGCAAATGGGCAGCAGCTTGTACGACCTCCCGAGCAAGCTCATCCGTCAGCGCTCTCGCGGCTTTCTGTTCAGCACGCCCCCGCCGCTGCCGCTCATCGCGCTCTCGCCCGACGACGAGTGGGAGGAGTTCAACACCGCCACGCAGACCGGATTTGGCTACGCGCTCCCGTATGTCGCCGCGCTGGACGCGCCGGAGGCTCACGAGCATGCGGATCAGGGCTCCGTCGTGGCGCCTGAGGCTGCCCGATGTTGCCGTCTGTTGAGCGAGTACATGATGAATAATGAGTTCTTCCAAACGCCACGGAATGGATTTGGACTGGAGACGCGGCTCGTCTACAAGCGCAACAAGGAGCGCGAGAGCAACTCGTTCGCCTCGGCAGCTGACCAGCGCCAACTGGAGGAACTGGGCTTCGGCGCTACCTTTGAGAGCGGCAATCTGGATCGCGCCTATCGAGTACTCGGGCGTCGCTATGCTCCCAGCCACGACCTCCTGATGCTGCGCGGGCCGCCATCCTCCTCCACCCTGAAGGAAGCGACACGGCCGATAACCGCAGCACCAGCCTCGTCGACTCCAATGATATCGCCACCACAGCTGTCAGTCCTTCCCTTCCCTTTCTTCGCGGAGGTCGACTCGGAGTACGATCTGTTCGCGGACACGGACATGAACACGCAGGGGCACACCCAGTGGTACTTCTTCCGAGTCACTCTCCCCTCCATGCTCCTGCAGCAGACACGAGAGCGCGGCGCCGACAGTGTCAAGGTGCGCTTCAACATCCGCAACATGATGAAGAAGGCCAGCTTGTACAATGACGGGATGCTGCCAGCCGTCTACAACGAAAGTCTCTCCACGACCAAGCGCGGCTGGCATCACGCGGGCACAAACGTCTGTTACTTCAAAAACGCCGAGACGTACCGTCATCGCCGCACCGGGAAGGTCCAGAACTATTACACGCTCTCCTTCGTGTACGAGTTCCCACTTGTCTCGTTGTCTGCACCAGCACCAGCAGGAGCACCAGCAGAAGGGGGATCTAATAGAGCTCCGGTGTCTCCTGGCCACGAGAGAAAGCCCGTCGTGTCTTCGCTCAAAGACGAGCCCGTGGTCGCCTACTTCGCCCACTCGTACCCGTATACGTACACGCGTTTGCAGCGCTTCGTGCTGGGAATGCAGAAGAACCCGGAGCGCAGTCGCAACTTCAAACGGCGAGTGCTGTGCAAGACCATCGCCGGCAACAACTGCGACTTGCTCACCATCACCGATTTCGCTCAGGAGGACGAGCAGAATCCCTCTATGACCGCCGCCTCCAGGCGACGCACTGCCATCGTGATCACAGCGCGAGTGCATCCAGGCGAGAGCAACAGCAGCTTCGTCATGCACGGCATCCTCGACTTCCTCACTGGCAACTCACTCGAGGCTCGCTTCCTGCGCCACTACT